>JAGDQP010051474.1:0-14010 GCA_022664845.1 Lepisma saccharinum | reverse complement strand
TAGTAGGGCGTCGCGCGCGCGTAAGCGCATAAACGAAACTACCCCACAACATGCTTCTGTCGCTCGCGTTCGCTGAATGCGATCTTCATATGCGCCAATCGCGCAAACGAAACTGCACCTTAAGGGCTCATTTTCATGAAAGCTTGCGTTGCTTGCAATTTGGCTGAATAGTAAATTGAAATATGTGGTGTTTCATGGTGTAGTTTTATTACGTGGTGTAACACGTGTTTCTATTGGCTATTCATCCAAATCGCAAGCAACGTCAGCGTGTTTGAAAATCAGCCCTAAGGGCTGGATTTTATGACAGCTTGTTTTGCGTGCGATTTGGGTGAGTAGCCAATTCAAACACGCGTTTTATTGCGTGCTCTACTATTACGTAACAAAACACGTGTTTCAATTGGCTACTCACTCTAATCGCAAGCAAAACACGCAACGCAAGCGTGCATGTAAATCAGCCCTAAGACATAAGAATACTATAGCTAGTATTTGCAAGTAGTGCGTGGCTTCACAGGACCAAATATTTGACAGTAGTGCCAACTCCTGGTTTCAGCAGTGTCAGTTGCTGGTGGACATTTTCAGGTCGGTAAAATTTTAGCAAGTGCTAATACCTGCTACTACTTCTGTGAAATGTCAAAGGAAGCAGGCTTTCTTGATTTTTTGTACTGAGGTTAGATCTAGTTTATGACATGTTCTAGGCCGTAGCTCTAGATGTGCTATTGTACGGTCAAACAAACGCAAGAAAATCTTAAACTGAATCTGATGATATATCAACTGAAAAACGTCTGGTGAACGGAAGTGCCAGTAACTGAGCATGAGTACAGTGTGGCCGATTCCAAATAAGCTGACCAAAAGTCCAATACAGAAAGTAACTAGTTAGGGATTTTTTTTCATGTTGGGTTTGGTTACACTACATCTGTATTGGTCAGAAATTACTTACGAAAGTGTTTATTTCCTTTTACCTGTCCCAGAGTAGGAGTCTCAAAGCTACCTTTGTTCGATTGCAATCGAGTGTGTTACTGAGGCAGTAAACGACGCACGTGTTGAAAGTTGTATAGCTAAAACTTTAGATTGAAGCAGATCATAATCCAATAAAATGGAATCAACGTCTGAAAGTACGTAGAATAAATATATATATATATATAAGAAGTTCCGAAATAATAATTTATCAAATATAAATTATTTGTGAAATTATAATTGTTATTGATTTTCAGTGGCGGCCATAGGCATGGGCAAACCGGGCAACCGCCCAGGGTCCTGCACTACCGACAATTAATTCTTCGTTTTGCCTCCCCGGAGTCACTCTAAAATACTGTAGTTGTACTTCATGAAAGTTCACATAACCTAAAAATAAATGATGAATCGTAGTGTTTGCTTACTGTATTTTGTTTATTTTCTAAAATTGAAATTTGTTGATTATAGTTGTTTGAGTAGATGCCACGTTTTAGGAGCTCCCCGATTATTTTTTTTTGTGTGTTGAAATAAGTGAAGAGTAAAAAAAGCGGGCTGTGTGAAAAGTACCCGAATAATTATATTGCACTGAGAGTAATAGCCATAATTCCCGTTACTGCTACGTCTGCCGAGAGGAGATTTTCTAAGCTGAAGCTCATCAAAACCTATCCAAGGAACTCCATGACTCAAGACCGGATGTCTGCTCTTGCTCTTCTATCTATAACATCAACTCTAGATTATAGCGATTTGATTGAAGAATTTAGCATCAAGAAAAGTAGCAGAATTAGCCTTTAACTACTATAAAAACATTTCTCCTACTGTTGTAAAGCTGTAGTACTTCTTTATTTAGTTAGAGGTAATTTTCGGATTCCTAATTTTAGGATAATGTATTTCTTGAAAATCAATACCGCGATTCCCGATATAAAAATTCTTCCGGATCACATTCACTCGAAGGCAGGCTTCGCGTTGATTTTTTTTTTCATACAAATACACACACATTTGTATGTATCTATGCGCAATTGTACATATATATCGGGGTTTTGGTTATTGTGATTTCCTGGGACCCCGTGAAGAGTCATGGCCCAGGGGCCCGCAAAAACTATGTTGATTTTTATTAATTGAAAGCGTTAAAATACGATATGTTATTATGAAAAAGTTATGTTGCTCCGTGCTTCTCCGCTGTCAGCTAAGTTATAGTCAAATGTATTTTCTTCAATATAAAACAAAAAAATTCTGCCCGAAGTTGCCCCTGTTCGTCATTCAATCGTTTCAAAATGGCGGACCAAAAAATCCATTTTCCACAACGTTTGAGCCAGAGCTACGAAATTTGGTACAAAGGTGTATTATCACGAGTAGTTTAGGTAAATATTACAAGATGTTGAAAAAGTCGCCATCTTGGATTCAAAATGGCCGCCCAAAATCCGATGAGGAATCATTTGAAAAACAACATCATCATATTTCATGCAGACGTCAGATGGCAGCATTTTTAAGAACTTAAGGCAAAAACTTATCGTTTTGGGGATAATCCTGAACAAAAGGACAATGTCAAAATATTACACATCACTACCACGTTATTGATTTTTGTTAATGGTTATTGTTTTCAAGAGAAAGGTAAAGGAAGCATCGTAAAAGAATTATGTATACATCCAAACGTTGTAGCTTAATTATGTTTTCTATAAGTGCTACCTGTGAATGCTCCTACAAGTCAGTAGGCAGTGGAATGAATGGAGGGAACAAGGCCACCTGAATGTCGTTTCAGCAGTACCTCATCTGGATGTTTTGATGAAATGATATTTACTGATTGTTTTAACAAGGATTGAAGAAAAATTCAGACAAGGCACCATTTGCATTTGATACATTATAAATAACATAATCTGTCACCTCACTTCTCTTTTACAGTTTTCTTTTAATGAAAGATACTGCTTTGTATTACAGCAGCGTTCCGCAAACTGTGGTCCTCGAGACCTGCCCTTGGACAGGCGTAGGGTAATCCGTTGAACCTACCAACTAATAAAACTGGTCCGCACTTGATAATAGTTGGCGGAACGCTGTACTATAGGAAAATATGTTAGATTAATTTTTGGTGTCAAAGTGTCGTTATAATTAATTTTGTAATTTTCTATTTAAAATACACAATTCAAATATTTAAAGCTTGCGCAATAGCTGAACCATATCGAGTAATGTATAATTTTATTCAGGAAAACCACAGTTATTAAATGCATTTTGCTTTGCCCCACTGTGACACATCCTCTAGTAGTTATATTCTAATATATTTTTTGTTCAAGATAACCCCAAACTCGGGGTAATTCTGAATCGGAGGTTTTTATTATTTTTTTATCAAAATAGCACTAACGGTTTATTATCGGGATGCTATTCTGTTGAACAAAAAAAAAATAACAATATTTTAAATATCAAACATTAGTTCTTTTCATAACCATTCCACACATGTTCAAAGCCAAAAAGTGTTCAGCATTACCCCATTTGACGGTAATAAAGACTAAATAGACAAGTGCCAATAAATGGAACGTTTACCCTACATAAAATTTTATTTTGCATATTATGCTTCATCAATTGATGCTGCGAAATATAAATGATGTACAAAAATTAGTCAACAATATGCAAGGAAAAAAAGTTCCTTTCAAGAAATGTAACATAAAGCATAGTTTCAGACTACCAGCGTCCGAAGTGAACGAGGCATCGTTAAAAATGACGTCATATCTCGACAAATTATGACGTAAGCTGTGTCGGTTTAGAAAATCATAATCAAAATTATGCCCATCTATTTCAGGAAAAGTTATGATCAGGAATGGTTTAATAGAGCAAGCATAAAAGACTTAGCTGAAATAGACATATTGCGTGCAATTTTTATTATATTTTGCTAATCCGACACAGGTTACGTTATTATTTGTCGAAATACGACGTCTTTTAAGACGACGGCGGGCTCACTTCAGACTCTGAAACTAAGCATTACTTTACCTTTCTTCAAATGAACCTTTTTCTTGGTTTGATTAGAACTTTTCGTAGGATATTGTTCAGTAAATTTTGTTCATTCTCTGAGGTATGAGTTCCGGATTGATGCAGCTGTATTTGCGTAAAGAACAGATTAATTTATAACGTATAACAGGATTCACAGTCGGCTCAGATAATACAACTATCTGCATAGATGGTTATTTACAAGTACCGTATATGATGCAGAGAAAACGATTCAAATTTTTCGTTGGCTCAGATAATGTACTACAGGTTGTGTTATTTGGGATGTATGACAAAAAAATCTCGTTATATCTACATATATATATAGAAACGAATGTTTGTTTATTATTTGTTTGAACACGATATAAATCTACATACGTGCATTAATTTCAACTAAATTTTATATGTACATGTCCCTTGGGTCCAGACGCAGCAGCTTTAGGTATTTGAAGTCACCGGAAGTGATTGTGCCGCGATCTAATTGATAAAAACAGTAATTTCATTATTTCTTACAATGCAATAAATACATTGTTTCCATTTTTAAGTTAAACAACAATCAGAAATTAATAAATAGTTAGATTTTTAAAAATTTAAGTTCGGATTGTTGTAAATCAAAATTTTTAGATTTAATGTTTTAAAGCATTGGAGCAATACTTGCAGTAGTATTAGTAGTTGTTGTAATATTAGTTGTAGCATAAGTAGTAGTAGTAGTACTAGTAATATTTTTGAAGTAATAATAATAGTAGTAGAAGTTGTAGTAGTATTTGTTCAAGTAATAATACTAGTAATAGTAATACGTCTTTAAAGTTGATATGGTCCAATGACTGTCCCAAGTATACACAATAAGCCTAACTATATTTATCTTCGTTTATTATTTATTTACCTTCGTTTATTTAGACAATTAAAACAAAAAGAGAAAAGAAAAGTTTGTGTTGTTTGCATTGTCGTTTATATTGCCGCTTAGTACACGGAGTTCAGATTCAAAACAAGAGATGGCAGCACAGTTTGTTTTAATTTTAACGATTAGAGGGCATTTTAAATGAATGAAAAGAAGTTGCTTTAATATGTTTTATTAAAGACACAAAGATTTAGATTGTTACGACGTAATATTTTATGTAAATTTGTTTAAATATGTTATGTTTTGAACATATAAGAAATAACTTTACGTAAATGTTTAATGTTACCAGTTATATAAGTAACAAATATGTGGTACGATGAATGAAAAGAAATTTTTGACTGAATGCTATGTGCGACTTTAAATCTTGTGAATAAATCATTCTTTTGAACCTGTTTGACTTTAATCACATGCATATTGTCTCTCGAAAAGAACTTATAAACCAGCTATTTATGCTTGGATGTTCTACATATTGCATAGTTGGATTATAAGATTCCTGATCAGGTTTATGCGCAAATCCTTGTAGTCTCCACTCGGTACCTCCTTCCCTATCCAGAGTTGGAGCAATTTTATTACCTGCCAGGACGATCCTATATAAAAGCTAGGCTAAGCAAAATAAATAATCTTTCACGTCCAGTCTCATATCGTCAAGCTCAAGAACCCCGCGAGCTGAGAGTAAGGATTATTACTACAACTAAGACTATTACTATTATTACTACTACCGATACAGAAGTCATATACTAATTTCAGTGTTGCCAACGTATCTTACTCACCCCGCACCAACAGGCGGATACTTTGACTAGTATATAATACGATTTGTTTCATTTAATTTATTTATGTTCTGTTGTTTGTAATAGACTATTATTGCTCTTTGAATATATTGCTAATAATAGTCATTGCAATTGCTCTTTGAATAATAGTAATAGACTATTATTGCTCTTTGAACAGATACAACTGACATATATTGTTGGTTTCCGTTTTCGCTTCAGTGTTGCATTTGCATAAAACTCATAGATGAAGAGCCGACTTCGGTAGCCGTGTAGGCTTGGACGCTGGGCTGCTGTTCATGAGGTTGCGGCTTTGAATTCCGAATGGAGCATCAGAGTTCGTAGATTTTACGCTGGATTGCACTCACATCATCGTGACGGAACGAAGTTCGTAGTTACTAAAACACCCCTTATAAAATAAAGTTAGCCAAAGCTTTCTTCTTGTGTGAAGAAATATTAAAAAAAAAAAGTCTACACGGTAAAAATTATTTCCTAAAACTGAGAAAAAAGTTCGTATCTGTGCAATGAGAAATAATCTTCTTATAAATGAGATATTAGCATTCTCATTTTTTAATTAAATGGGGATGCTGATATGACATTTCTAAGGAAATTGTTTCTCGCTGCACAGATAAGAACTTTTTTCTCAATTTTCATATACGCAACATCATAGTAAGATGTATCAATAATGGATTCTGCTAACAAAAGGGTTATACAGAATATACAAGAATGCTTTAAGAAATCAGGATTGAAAGCTTTTAAAGGAAGCCTGCAAGAGAATTCGAAACAATGTCGTTCAGTTAGAAGTTCAGCGTCTTACTGACTGGACCAAGCTGCCGGTCGTAAGTAAACACCAGGACCAAACAGCATAGAGTATCAGAAATGCGTTACCCGAACATCGAAGACATAAGCTATGTTACTTCAACATACTACATCACGTTTTCTCACTTTTCCACATGCCAATTAAGGATTGGAATTCCCATTCATGACCATATAAATGACCAAGATGGCGGCAGCAAATACTTGAATGGCATCGGACGTATAGTTTCTTTAAGCAACATGCTCATGTGCGCAATTCATACAGCAACTGAAATCGAATAACTTCCAATAACGTAAAAGAAATGTCTGGATACTTTTTTCCAGGATAACTGTCGGTAATTACAAATATTGACATTTCTCTGAAACATTACTGGGTACATCAACGAACTTCCCCAGTTTTTCCGACAGGTGGGAGTCTTTTCTCCAGCTATAAACTAACATAGTTCTATCAACGAAGTTCAGAGTATCGAGGGAGATAATAAGAACACGAATCACATTCTCAAAAAAACTAAAGCATTTTAAATTTCTTAAAAATCGCTTCCTTGTTCTTCAACGTTTATAACTTAAAAGATTACTCTTAATCATAAATTTACAAACTAATATAACGTAAAAATATACTGTATTTGTAAATTTCTGTGTAAATACTGCATAGCGTATTTGTAAATTAAATGTTTCCATGTACGCGCTAGCCGAATGTGCTTGTGGTTTGATAGCCAATAGAAATACGCGACGCGATCCCCATATTGTCTAAGGGCTGATTTTCAAACACGCTTGCGATTTGGCCGGGTGAGTAGTGTAATACGTGTTTCAATCGGCTATTCACCCAAATCGCAAGCAACGCAAGCTTCCAAGGAAAGTAGCCCTTATAGATCAGATTGAAAGCGTGTGCTTCGCTTTTGATTTTTTTTTCTCTTAAGCAAAAATTGAAAAGCGAATCACACGACCAGTGCGTGCATGAAAAGACACCCTAACAGTGTTAGTGCTTCTCTTAGCCAAAAACTTGGCGTGTTCCCTGGTGTAGTTCTACAGAAATAGTTTATCCTATGCATAATTTACGATACTATAGAATACGTACTTTATATGTTTAAAACCAATCTGCAACAATAAAGAAAAGAATTGTATCATTTTTGCGGAAGATAGCAAAATAGAGAAGGAAATACTTTGAACATTATAATAGACTTTCAAATGTACTAATTAATAATTTGAATTAGTTTATGCTTCCTTTGTTTATTTGTTTTGTGACAAATACATCTCTTTATATTTATGAAGTAAGCTAATGACTTGTTTTCATTTCGTACATAAAATAAAACAAAAAGTAACCGCTAGAGCAATTAATAATTCATGGTTTATTTTCTGTACAAGAATGGAAGGAAGGCAACTGAATAAATATTTCAGAAGCAAAACATAGATCAGAAAACCAGATCTTTATATGAACCATTTTGTAGTTTACTTTCAGTAACGTATGAGTTTACTATATAGAAAGACACTGTAAGACGGTTTGATAAAAACAAGTTATTAATTACTTTATAGACTTCAAAGGAAAATAATATTTAAAAAAGAAAATTAAGAGTAGTATTTAGGAGGAGTGGAAGTGCAATTACTAAATTCTAATTAACGGAGAAATTAATTAAATTCCAGTAGTCTTGTTTCAACTTGCAAACAACAATAATATATTCCATTCGCATGAAAAATGAAGGGATTTCAAAGCATGCAAATGTTAAAGGTCGCACACAATTAATGACTGCAAAATGTAAGAAATAAAGCTACACGCGAAAGGAAACCTACCGAGCGTCTAGGACTCAATTGGTACTTGGTAGAGTGTAGGCTTCATATTGGGAAGGTCCTGGTTTCAAATCTAGCAGCCGGCGATCCTGGTGGAGGGTTTATCTGAAGGTTTTCCTGATTCACGACAGGGTAATGTCGGAATTTTATCTTGAAACTAGGTTTTTACTAGCTTCCTTTCCATATCCCTCTACCCCTACCCTATTCCTGCTTGAACCAAAGATGCCTATAATTTGGCATAAAGTAAATTTAATTCAAACGAAAGTAAATCTTGTTGCTAATGTATACTCTTTGGTATTTCCTTATTCCATCCCACTTAACGTGTCACACAACCTTCCAGTGTTCCAAGCAATTTCCTCCTTGAAGCTAGAGATGGCCGGATCAGGATTTATATCTGAGAATCTTGATATCTGAAACTCGATCGTGATCCTTGGATCCGTGATCTGGATAGCAGCAGCAGCTTCGTTTCTGAATATGAAAATCCTGATATCCAAAACAGGCTTAGGATATTCGGGATCCGGTTCTGATATACTTACGTAGATACACATCGATAGTCATACGTAAAAATTAATAAGAAACTAAAATATGTTTAAAATGGTACAGGAGCTTGATTTTTGAGAAGAAGTAATCTAAAAATGACTCGTTAAACCATTCAGTTTAATATTGTTGATTGAAAGGAGCTAAACACATAATGTCCTGGTTATATTTTGTCCTAGAACAATTTCAATAATAGAACATATGTTGTTTTCTTTAAAACACACTCATAATAAGAACTTGAAAAAAAAATTATGTGATTAATTACGCGTTCATAAACTAATTATAATTTTCAGCATCACTTACAAAATTTCTGTAGTTCTAAAATAAAGTTAAGGTTTTTTTATATACATAGATTAACAAGAATGACGCAAAAACTGTGCGAAAGAGTGATGAAGAAGAACAGGTACAATAAACCGGAACTTATTACTTTATAAATTGACTAGCAGATTCCATGTAGGCAGTAAATTTCTCTTTTCTCAAGAGCTCAGACACACACACTCTCTCTCTCTATTTGGTGTGCCACAAGATAGTGTTTTCCATCATCTTTTATTTCTCCTGTATATGGACAATCCTCCATCTTCCATTACCTGGCATTCATTGAATAATATTCTCTTTGTAGATGACAGTAAACGCTCTAGAAAATTACTTCAATTATTGATGTTTCTCGTCTTCAAGAACATATTTCTAACATAAATATCTATTGTAAGACGTAGAACTTACATCTTCAAACATCTCTATTTCGATTTCATTAAAAAAGATGGGGTCAAGACATGATTTGTGTTCAAGAAAATTAATCTTGACTTTTGAAATATATGGATGGATATTTTCAATCAAGATCAAGGTTAAACTAAAAACAGCTAGAAAGCTCTAATCTTTTCTAGAAATTTCTTCATTTAGAACACAAAGATTATACTAATATTTAAATTGCATCCATTTAGCGAAAACATGTTTTTTAAAGTATATCCTTAGCAGTTGTGCCAGGCACGTACCCAGAATTTGGTTTTGGGAGGGGTCCAAGAGCTTCCGGGTGATCCAAGGTGTGTCGGGGCATGAAATGTATATTAAATATGTATAATTACACTATTTTTTCATAAAACTCTGAGTGTTTTGGAGGGGACTGGACCCCCTGGACCTACCCCCTAAATACGTTCCTGAGTTGTGCAAGATCTACTATAACATTTTAAAATATATCTTCGGGGTTCTTACTGCGATTTTAGTGGAAGATTAATATAAATTTAGCAACATTTTGAACTTGAAAGGCACTATTGCACTTTCCTTGATGAACTTGTTTAAACATTTTGTTCAATTATATAATTAAGCACTCAGGTTTAATACACACTCACATTTATAAAAATGGCAGATGGATTTTTCTAAATAAAAAAAAAAGTTACAATTTCGCAACAACAAACTATATTATATGAGGCACAAGATACAAAACATTCACTTTCAATCTATATAGAATATTAGCTAATAGGTATTGCAAAAATTTCGAACTTAGAAATTGTACATTTGGCCATTTGTTATGAATCTAAGTGAAAAGTATTCATTTATGTAAAAACAGAAAAAAATAATACTTAAGAAACTATTTTCCTTGTTTTCCAGATGAGCCACGGGAGCAATCAGTGTCTATTATGCTGAATGGTGAAGAATCCGAATTGTGGTTCATCAACATTGACAATTCGAAGGTAAATTAAGATCTTAAATTCACTTATATTGTAGCCCATGTATAACGAATTTTAAAAGACCATAGAAATCAGTTCACTGTATCCAAATGTTATTATTATAACCAAACACGAATCACAAATACAGACTGAATATATAAACTCTTAGGACCATAATTATTCTATTTCTAAATGAGGACTTTAGGAAAATAAAAGTGGTAATCGACTTAAGTAATTAGAAGGAAGCCGCAGCTTGGTAGAGTTGGTAGTTAGGGACTTACTTATCAAAATACAATGGGATCTCTGTACTCCGATACATATGGGAGCGGTCCTTCTCTGATTATAGAGATCCATGTCGGATTGGCGAAGTGTTGGAGTACAGAAATTCTACTGAACTAAAACACACTGGAAATTCGTGATGTGCTTCAGCCGCTAATCTCCAAAATAGTGGCCAACTTTTATTTTTTTGCAAATGACTTCTAAACTGCAACAGGTTCAAAAAAAACTTCAAAGAGAGAGAATAAAGATTCCTCAGATAATAATAAACATTTTTTTTTTAAACCATGAACCATTTTCTTCGTAGGATGAAGAATTAAAAAGTTATTTGCTAAATTGTGTTTTAAAATATTTTCAATTTTTCATTTCTCACAAGAAATATCAATATTATTTTACCAGTTTGCTCTCGTAAAGCGACATTTTTTTTTCACTTCTATTCACGACTGCTGATTATAAATCATTCCTAATACGATTAACTTTGCCACCGTCTACTAAAGTGATTTGCTGTTCCCTCTTAAAGATATTGTAATAGTGATAATAAGGAATACAACACATCTTCCATCACAGTAGTTTCAGATTTTATGCAATGTTAGAAGGGAATTTGATTACAAGTAGTAATGAACAAAACATTTGAAAATTGTTGACTCATTTTATACAAGAACATTTACATGTAAACTTACGCAATTTCGAAAAGATAGCTGAAGACTGTAAAATTGTTTGTTTCAGAATGAATTTTTCATTAATATCTTGAAACAATATTTTTTTTTATCATACTAAATAATTATCACTACGTATGGTGGAAATTCTCTGTTGTTGATTAAGTTCGAATAGAATAATTATAGATTGCGTTCCAGCATATTTGCATCCGGTAAGTGCTCGTTCTTCCCACTGAAGCTTAGCTCGATACAAGTGTTAAAAATATGCCTTCATCGACTATCACGTCGTTAAATACATTTTAAGCAAAACACATTCTCGAAATACCAAAATATACCAAACTTTTTTTTATTGAAGATCAACTGCTTTCAATAAAGTTTTAAATAAACAAATAAAGTAGATTACTATAAGCACAATATAGTATCAAATTTATCCTGTTCTTCGCATGAACCACTCTCACATGTGCTATTATCATGGACACATCGCTGAACACATCAATCTCGTCTGTATACACTTGCGTCTCTTCTTGTGGGTTTCACCAACTTTCGTTAGGAATTTAATGAATCATTAATTATTGATTTTAATGTATTTCAAAGTTCTTAACATTAGTTTACGTTTCCTCAACTCTTCATAAAGATTGGTGAAAACACCTTTAGTAGCGCATCTTCGCTTGCATCCACACTTACTAAGGTTCTCGTGGTGTAGCTTGTTTGGTTGATCTTTAAAAAAAACATCATTAAAAGAGATATAGAGGCATCTATGTCTCTGGGATGACGTCCTTCAAAGGACAACGATAGGGACGTTAGCACTCAATCCCTTAGTCTAGGTACCACATCGACGTTTGCCTGGTGAGATGAGAAAAACCCTGGAAAAAGTCAGCATAGACGGCAACAAAATATGCGTGGCTCCTTAGTACTGATCTGAAGTCTGTGACCGTAACCATTAGACAGCGGGTGCTGGGTATTTCTTTGGTAATTGAAACAGGTTTCAACAATCCCTCTTACATAGACGAACTCTAGTCTCTAAGTTCAACTCAGCAAGTCATTCTTGGACTTTTACGTATATTTTAGAGGATTCTTGCTGTTGTTGGAGCGATCAACTCTAGTTGAAAACACGTTTTTATCTTAAGTTTTGCCACCAAACTTTTACGCATGAAAAGTGGTTCAATTCTGATCGATAAAGATTTAAGATGGCCTACCTTGTTGCTTTGATGGCTTAACTGTGCAGTCCTTTTCATTGAATACTTTCATGTCTTCTCTCAAACTCTGAAAAAGTTTTAAAACACTCACATTTCCTTGATGTTGCATCCAATCATGGAGTTAGCTAGTTCCATGTTTTCTTTTTCTTTTCGATGTAGTAAATTAGTAGGAGAGCTGTTCGATTTTTCTGATCTTAGGAATAAAAATCTTTAGAAGAACTTATTTTCTTTCAACGTATTAATGAAAATTAATTCTGAAGCGAATAACTTTACTTTCCCGCCATCTCCTGGGAATTGTAGAAATTACGTTAGCTTCTTTTGATCAAATGTTGATATAAAATAGTTCAACAATTTCAAACGTTTTTTTCGATACTACTTGTAGTCAAACTCCCTTCCATCATTGCATAAGATCTTAAACTTCTGTGATAAGAGTTCTGTTCATGGTTATAACCATAAATTTTTTCCTACTCCAATACATTATCAGGTAATTAGTAGGTTTCATTAATCTTCGTTAAGAATTTAACGAATCGTTTGTTAATGAATATAATGTATTTCAAAGCTCTTAAGGATACGTAACGATTCATCAATTCTTAACGAAAATTGTGGGAATCCACCTAATGTCCTTTAAGAGGAAAGGAGAACTCACTTTAACAAATGGTGGCAAATACATACTAGGGTGTTAATGAGACTTGTAATTAACATTTGTGAACGAAATGGAAGAATAATCCCAATTTAAAGAAGGATAAAAAAATCTTGTTGTTTCTTTCCTAAAACGTAAAACATCCAGTATCTTCAAAGCAGGAAATATATATATTTTTTTTTTCTCAATTTTGTGAACCTCCAAAAACATGTTTATTTTTTATGAGAATTTTTAATTATCTCTTAGATTGTTTTGTATTTGTGACAGCTGGGAAGTTAATTGGAAACAAAGTAATAAAAACTTTTTAAAAACATGATTTTCTTTTAAAATAAAACTAAATAAAATAATTCGAACAGAAAAAGTAAAAAAATAATTTTGTTTTCAAGAAAATTAATTTTAAAAGAATTCTGTTTATCCATGACTAAAATGGAAATCATGAGGTAGACCAATGGAAGAATTTATAAGGTGATCATATATGAAAGATTATAAAAAGTATTATTTTTTACTTTTTGGTACGATTTTTTTTTAAAGAAAAGCATGTTTTTAGAAAGTTTATTATTATTATTATTAGTTATTTCTGTGTTCGGATACATTTTCCATACCCTATATATTGTAAGCTGATGTTTTGTCACTCAAATCACTAGGTGGAACTACAACAGACAATCAGTTGGATATGTGAAAGTGAGTAAACATTAGCGCACAAGATTTTTTACTGTTCGGATAAATTTTCCTTTTACCCTTCACCCTTTACGAAATTTAACTAGAATGGCATTCATTGCCATTGGAAGCATTGTACGTACGGGTTTTTGCTAGCGAGGTTTTGTTGTCGAGATTTTTGCTATCGAGGTTTTTGCTGGTGAAGTTTT
>JAGDQP010051473.1:0-14010 GCA_022664845.1 Lepisma saccharinum | reverse complement strand
AACTGGAAACCACAACCCAAATACCGAAAAGTACTAAAAAGTAAACACGATGGATACAGTATATAGATCGTCACTTGTTCTAAGGGAACTACGTACGAAGCCAAGCAAGAAACATTAGTGAAACAACCACAAGCTAGAGGAAATCCTACACAAGGAATGTGTAAATAGAAACAATATTATGAAAACGAAACAAATAGTCAGCCTGAGGAATAGCAATGAGAAGGAAAGGTTGAGATTATAGATACATACTGTATATGCACTTTGTATTATTTATTATTTTTCCATCATGGCGCCGAGCACTGATGTATGTGATGTCTGCTCTTCTTCGTTTCTCTGCAAACAAACAATATTACATTGTGTTTTGTGCAAGAAAAAAAAAACGTTCTCATATAATAGGAGTTGTTTGAAAATGGGAAAGACAGCACATCTGCACACGGAACATAGATGACAATGCTTATTGTAGGTCACTCCGAATACTTCAAGCGCTATCAATTGAACAGCAATCGAATATGGAACAAGAATCCTTCAATCAACCTGTCCACAAGAACATATTGCAAGATAGCAACGGGTAACTTTCAAGCTAATCAGTAACAGTTACTGAAATTATGTGTAGTGATTGTTCACGTGCGATTACTGAGAATATGAAAGTAATCGGCGATAAATTGCAATCCATAACTGGCCAATGTTAAGCGCTAAACGCTGAAATAATTTTAGTGAAAGCAGAAAACCGAAAATTAACGAATCTAGTTGTATAGTCAAAGAAAGTGAAAAGAAAATATGTTAAAGTGGTTGAGACAACCGACAATTTGAATTTTTATTTATGGCCTTCAGGCATCTAAGGCTCAAACCGGGATAGGGGAGGTGAAAGGATTGGGAAAGGTGCCGGCCAGAGCCTATGTTGAAGGTGTAATCCCGGCATTTGCCTGATATGACTGAGGAAAAACCTCAGACAGCATGGTCGGCCGCTGGGATCGAAACCCACGACCTCTCGAATGCTACTGAGCTACGGCGGCTTGGTGAGACAACCGGCAATACAAACACAACTGTTGAAGGGGGAAACAATGGCAGAAGCGTGGACAATACTTCTGAATCATTCAATCTATAACAACAACCCTGACAAAAAACAAAGTCTACCAATTAACAAATCCCACGGAACAAACTAGATCTCAGTGTTACCACTAACAACAGTAAAACAGGTTTACAATAAGGTCAAAGAATCTCTAATAAACTAACTTCTGAAGAAGGCAGATGTCACAAAGGCAGACTTGACAAAAATTCACAAGTGTATACTTGGTAGAATACATTAATGAAAATGTTAAATTTAAAATTCACAAATGTGCATTACATGAAAAGAAACACCAAGGATATTCCTCAAAAAAAAAAAAAAAAAAAAAAAAAAAAAAATACATAGAAGACATGCAGAGGAAGTGCTGCCATTTATTGTTCGGGATTGTTACTTTGCACTAATCTTTAGACAAATAAAAAAAAAATAGCAAAAGCTAGAAATTTTAAATTGTCCTCTTGTTTAAAATAGTCTCAAAAACCAGATATACTTTTCAATCTCGCACACTAATTATGTGCCCACATTGAACACTGAGGACACTGTATCAAAAATTAATCTTTAGTGTTGTCTAACAAATCCATAACAAAGAGCTTCACGTTACTTCATCATTCTCAATCTTTCTTTTCTCAATGGAAAAGTAAGTGTTTCTAGAGATCATCACAGGTAATTTACTTTATCAAGTTTTTTCAAAATCTGATGTACTATTTGACTCATTAGTTTTCCTTATACGCTGTTTTATTTGATTTCCTCCTCCACGAGAACTATATTGTTTTTTGTTTCTTCGGGCACATATTTAATGAATTTTTGTAGGGACAACCTGTAGTGACACCTCCTGTCGATCTATGATATTATTATCTTTTCTGGAATTTGGACAAAATCCTACTAGTTTGTATTTGAACTGCACAATGAAGCCCAAATTTGGACCACTACGCAAGTAGCCTAATTGTCAGAATTTTGGTTAGATTGAAAATTAATATATTGTGTTAGACTGCGTTTGAAATCTCTAAGAATTAATACTACATTGCAATTTAGAGCTGAAATCGGGTCACTTTTGGTGACTCGACCTGACCCGAACATATGTGACCTGGAGACCCTGTTTGACACTTGACCCGAATGACTCGGTGAACTGTTTCAGCTCTGATTGTAATCAGCCACTTTGAATAGCTACTCCGCATGCTTTGGACAGAAGTTAGCACTGTATACAGCCAAAATACGTTTACCTATATGTAGATTCTAGCCCATTTTAAATATTCTGGGTAGGGCTTTATGCATAATCTATATCTTATGCTGGTTTTAAACTGTTTGGAGGGGAATGTCCTCTTTCCATGTAGAACTATGAGGAAGCAAGGATCCTCGTCAGTGTAGGCCAAATTAACAATCTGGCAAGATGTGATTTAGGAAAGTTTATTAAATTGTGTTTCTTCTGGAACTAAAAAAAGCTTCAGTTGGATCAGTGTGTTGAATGTTGATGTGAATACTCTGTAGCAATGGATAAAGAAAATATACAAATCTAAATAAATTTAGAAATACAGTGGAGCATGGGTATTCTTCTAGGCATTGGGTAAAGAATTTCTGGATAAGGAAGTAAGATTGAATACTGTGAGACATATTATAAAAGGTTTCGAAAACAATTGGAAAGTGAGAATAATAAATATGCAGCTGAGGAATGGAGTAAGAATATTGAAATACATCGGACAAAGACGTTTACAAATGAAGAAATGTGATGTAATTGTAATGAAGTATTAGGTAAAAATCTTTACAGATGAAGAAGTGGAATGTGGGAACAATAAGTTTGCAGGTAAAGAAATGGAACGCGAGTACTGAGATACATTGAAGAAGGTAGTTTACAGAGGAAGAAATGCGATTGAATATGAAACATAGGGGAAAGATACAGTGTATAAAGAAGTTAATACGAAGAAGTGGAAACGATGCAGATGAAGGTGTAAGTAAAGAATAACCTGCCCTTTTCAATGATAATGACAATCATTTCAAACCATGTATGAGACATTGAAGATTCGAACTCAGGATTGTATAAAATATCAAACAGAAGGTATCATCACTTCACTTAGAAGTAAGGCAATGACGGTGAAAAATGTAGAATGCATTATATATGAATGTATCTCTGTACTAGAAATAAAATAAACATGAATGTGTTTCTTCTTTTATTTTAAAAATAGAGAAGCTAATTTATTACATACGTGTCATAACTTTGCCTTTCAAATTCCGCATGTGGTGTTTACCTTTTGTAATGTACATCGCATCATTTCTTTATTTATAATTTTTTTATACACTATACCTCTAGGCAGAGTATTATTAATATGAAGGGACAAAGGTATGCGGCAAACAAAAACAACAAAAGAATGGAGAATCATTTACAGAACAGCATATAAAAGCGAAGAGCAAGAGAGATGGATGAATGGAGTGATATCGCTTTTCTCCACCATCTGTGAAAATGAACCAGTGGAATGTACCTCTGACATCACGACCACCACCTAAGGCAGTAATTATCCGTGAATGTTTAATTACGGTAAAAACACATAAATTGTCGTTACACTTGTTGCGACAACATGTCATCCCTTTGCTCCCCTTCATATATCGTACCCAACCTACCTCTCTTTCATAGGATAAAGCTGAACCGGTGTGCTGTTTCAAAATGTTATGTTGATATCTATCTCACACCATACATTTTTTTTGTCTGTCAGGCACGAATATGTATGTGTAAATGTATGTATGCGTGTGTGTGTGTGAGAGAGAGAGAAGGCTAAGGGGAGTGAGAACGGGATAACAGATAAATCTCAATCGAACAATAATGCAAGTAAAGTACATAACATGGATGGAAAATGCTTCCCATATTTGACTTTATGTCATAGGATATTTACTGCGAGTTTCATATGGACATGAACGTATTGTTGTTATAAGTGAGTGCTTATGTGGGCATGCTTAATGGTTTTTATATAATGATTTTTCGTTTGCTCGGTAGCGCATGTGATTCCAAACATAACCACAATTCCCTTCCTAACTCATACACCTATGTTTTCTCTCTATTTTTTAATCTTCCCGAATGAAAAAAAAGTGCGACAAATGTACTGGTGAATGTACTGTATCACGGAGGGGTTGAACCACATTTTTCTTTCATTGGAGTTACTAGGTTTGTTACACTCAGTTATAAACATGTCAGAAGTACATACATACAGAGCAAAATTTTGTGTGTTAGTTACTTTCAGTTATTCATGTGGTCAATAGAAAGAAGAAGTAATTTATTTTGCTATTTTACTTTGATTCACAAAGCTGGATGTATTAATAAAGTACCTGCATCAGTTTTGTTAGTGTTTATTCGATAGCGGTAGGTGTGTGCCACTGTTTACCCTTTGCCACCCATTTTAAGCTTGTTATTTCCTTTACATGTTAGAATGTGATTTTTCTAGTGGTCTGGTGAAAACGTTCAACGATTTCGGGACAGCGCTACAGAAAGGCATACAAGTGTGAGTGCTCCTGCCGTCCTTGTTGATTGAATTTTTTTAGTTTTCCTCAGTTTCACCAGAAAAATGCCGCGATGGTACTCAGACAAAGATCCTGGACGTTCACTTCCTTACCCTTTTTTCTTAGACGAATTCTAGCCAATGAAGACCATCCCGCATTCTTGTGATAAGCATAGATCTTGGACGCCAGACAAGACCTAGCCAGGTAAAATGTGAGAAGACATAAACTTTAGTTCTCTAAAATCCATAAATTTGAAAGTATCAATTCGAAGACACACTGCATATATCTATATCTATATCTATATCTATATTTATATCTATATCTATATATATCTATATATCTATTTATTTCTTTATATTTTTCTCTTCCCATTTATATATATATATATAAACAAACAATTTGTATCCTTTGCTTGATCTACAGTGGCTTTTGCTGAGTCCATGCTGTAAAACGACTCGAATATGTAGTATTCACGAATATACACGTATTAGACTCACGCCAATATTAACTCGCTAGAACTGTCGAAATACTGGACAAGCTCAGAATAGCTCTGATCGTGAGGAATAGAATTACTTGACTCTGTTCACAGCTTATATTCTATCTCTGGGATCCCTTCTTTATACTCCCCTACTACCTTACCTCATAGCCTATCCTGACTTGTAAAGAGCGTTGGCTTGCATTTGGGAGACCCTGGGCTTGATACCAGCAGACAACTATCCCGTTTGAGGATTTTCTAGGGGTTTTTCTCGGTCACACCAGGCAAATACCGTGATGGTATCTTCATCTTAGATACTTGCCAACTTGCTCACGCATCCATTTCTATCCTAGCCTGAGCCACAGATGTCGAGAGTATATATGTAAATTTAAATTCAAAAATTACCTCATAGAGAAATAATAACAACAATAATAATAATAATAATAATAATAATAAAGAGTATGATTTGAATCTACGACTAAACTAGAGTGTGCGACCTATTTAATTCAGAAGTTTGACATAAGGTAGATTTTCAGGATTGATGGTGCCATTAGTTTCTTTTACGGATAGAACTTATAATTGATCAGACCTTACCGATATGAATTAAAAGCTTATTGTTATGAACACAGACAGACCCAAACTCATGGATGGTGGAAGAAGATGATGAAAACCATGGGAAAAGAAGTAGCAATTGACACTTTGGCTTGATCAAGTTAATTTTTGGTTCACTTCTTAACTTTTCTCCTTGAGAAGACCCTAAAACTATTTAGATCTGATACTTACCTCCATTTGTTATAGGCAGGAGGAAAAGAAAGACTCCATGGTAAAGGGAAAGAAGATAAACCAGAAGAGAAGAAACAGTATATAAATGGTTGACTTACAAACTTTTTTTTATTGTGCCATGCAAGTAGAGAAAATCAGAAGAAAACGGAAAGCATTGTGTTCTAAAAGTTGAAAGTTTAACGGAAATAAAATTGAAAAACAAACAAACTTTAAAATGAGAAAGAAAGAAACACATTTGTAAGGACGTAAGCATGTGAAAGAAACAAATACCAAAATTTAAATTGAACTAGAACCAACATAGATGACAAACACTAATACGTTTAAAAGAAACATAAACTGAAAGGTGAAAGAAACAAAAAAGAAACTAATACAGTAAAAGAAATAAAACAGAAGAAAGAAATTTTAAACGAACAAATATCAGAACTTTAAAGAAACTAAAACCAAAATTAAAAGCAAACATTTAAGAGAATCAATAACTAAAATTTACAAGAAACAAGACGAAAGTTTGAAATCAACTAACACCAAAGTTTAGAAGAAATACAAACTAAACCTTGAAAACAAACAATAACTAAATTTTAAAGAACCCAAAAAGATGTAAGAAAAGGAAGACTTAACACCAAAGTTTAAAAAAGAACGAAACCGGAGTTGAAAATAAACGAAGTTTAAGTTTACAAGAAACAAAGCAAAACGAAACGAAAATCAAAGTCAAGAAAATACTAGGAAAAATGAAACAAAATACTAAGTTTAATAACGAACGTCCCCAAAAATATTTAATTGAGCGACTTACTATGTAAAATAAATTTAGAAATATAACCGATAAATGAAACTCTAATAGAAAATAGCAATGGTTGAACTTATAAATCTTAGAAACTGAAAAATTAGATTTTGAAAGAAAAATTAATTGGTTTTAGCTTTAAAATAAACCGAAATCCAAAGATATTGACTTTTCTGCAAATCCACACTTCTAAGAAGACATGAACGTTAAAAAAAAGTTAGATTATCCATTTTCAGGGGAAAATACAGATGCTCTATTTATTTAAACGGCTTGGACAGACTAAAACAAAGACATTGAAACAAAGACTGGTTATTCCTCTTCAACTAGAGCTCTGGGCTGTTAGAAATGTCTGACGCATGATTCTTGTTTATTTATCGAAATAATAGGTAGAGAAACACGCTGAAAGGTTAATGATAATCTTCAGAAAACCTGAAAAGTGTGTATGAGTAAGCCTTCTGCATTGCAAATAGCAAGTACCAGCATCATAAGACAAGAAAAATAAAAGATGCCTCAAATAGGAGGAAAAAAATCAAGCTAACAAAGCAGAAATCATTATACACAAGTTTTAAAAGAAAGCTGCAGGCAGAATAGCATATGATATGAATGTGATGCGATGGGTTGCTGAGAATAACTAACTACATAGTGGCGGATACTTGATGGCCTAAACCTTCTGCAAAAATCCTGCTTCACTATCTTCAGTCACGACCTAAGGAAGAGAGAGTTTAAATAAAATCTTTCTCAGTGTTTCCAACTTATTCACATGGTAAAGAGCCTCAACATTTGAAAAATACTACTACTACTAATAGCAATAAGTCCATAGATTATACGCAACTTAGTTTGACCATAGATCCAGGAATATTTCATTTTGATTTTATTGAAATCTTAATTTTCTGGACTGGATGTTAGGTCTGATGAATGGCGTCCCTCGGCGAGCACTTTCCAGAAATAGAAATTGGAAGGTATCTTGTTGAGAAGGTACCATCTTGGTATTCTTTGAATAGGCCGGTCAGAATTGCTGCGCCACCTTTCCAGAACTTATCCTAAATCAACGACCGTAATAACTGAACAAAGGAGTGGAGATAATGTATTTATGTAAATTTATTTAAACAAAATTGGAATAATAATAATCATAATAATACAGTTAGAGAATGCTCTCTATTTGGCTTTAATTTGAAGGTACTTTAAAGGAAGGACCAACCGGAAATATTTAACATTCTTTCACCTTGAATCTACCCCATCACTGAGTAAGTAACAGAGGATCCATTAGAGGGATTAATGAGGAGCATATTTCCAAAACGGTACATGTATGGTGGGCCAAATTTTTCAGTAAACGTAAAGAAATTTATTTATCTGGGAGAAAGAGCACTCTAATTAAGACGGTCTACGTAAGAAGGGCACATAAGCAATGTTAAAGCATAAGGCTATATGCCCTTTTTACGTAGACCGTCTCAATTGTGCGAATGGCCTAGTGTTGTCACCAGAGGAACTGTCTACTGCCTGCACTCCCAGAGAAATTCATTTTCTTAATTAAGTCTACTGAAAAAAAAATTGCCCCACTGGACATGTGTCGTTTTGAAGAAGAGCTTCTCAAGTTAACGAGGTATTCCAGATAAATAGAGTCTGGCTACGATCAACAGTTACATGCAAAGGATCATTGAAAGAATAGATTCTGTGATTCTATTGATTACAGAAGATGCTGAGAATGATCGCCTACATATTTCACACAGCCATCTGAGCGCACTTCAACATATCCTGTTGCATTCTTGCATTCCGGTGGGCACGCATATGTTTTCTTTTAGGCCGTTGAGATTGTGGGTTTTATCTGAGACATCCTGTATTTACTTACTGTATGAGGACCTTATGCAATTACTGGGGCTAAATTACACACAGCAAAATTTCCAGGCCTTTCACCACGCCAGAAAGTTGAAACAATGTGGATACCTAACATGTCATCTCGGATAAAGAATATGTAAACTTGAAAATCGTACCATTTTACATATAAGTTAAGATCTATGTTTCCATACCATTTTTAATTTAAGGTATTGTTGTATGCAAAGCAGCGTGGTGTAAAGTTGGCCTTATTTCCAATGGACCTATAATAAAACATTTTCGTGCATGATCGTTTTTCTTTTATGCAGTTCAGTGCTTCAACGAACTTTTAATTAAGACTCAGCGAATTGGTCAAAATCCATTGATCTTTGGTCTCAAGGGCTCATAGAGTAATTGTGGAGCTTAGAAGCAAAAGCTGCAATCTCCATTCCAGACAATTTTACGGGAGACCCAAAAGAAAATTTATGATGGTAAATATAATAGAATATGGGTACTTTTTTCCTATGGTTCCAACGCACTAAACTACAACATACACAAAGAATTAGGGTTTTACCTTCATTTATCTTCAGTAGACACGTTAATGTATACAATTCCATCAAAATCTCAGTTTCCCTAGAAATGGAGATTGCAGCTTTTGCTTCTAAACTTCACAATTATTTCACTATTTTAACTTTATTGGAACTAGAATGAGCAGTCCAGAAACCAAGGGATACAAGTGTGAAGATTAAAAAAGTTCAAGGTTAATCTCTTATAAATAACTCGAAATATCTGTGACACAAAAATATATTTTGTACAAAGAAACCTTGGACTCTATTATGGCCAGATGCAAATATGACAATTTTATGTCACGTATATTTCAGGTTATATATAATGGATTACCTCCAACTTTTTTTTAAAAAAAATCAATGTCACTTGTATCCCTTTGCTTATGAAGTCAAATACGTAACCAACACAGAGATATAACACTTCGTACGTTGTGACTATGTTTCCAGAGGTACTATAAGGACTTTTATAAGTACCCCCATGTGCGCTACTATTTTTTAAGGTAAGTCTGTCAAACAATACAGATATCCACGAAAGTAACGAGAAGAGATTCGGACCCAGTGATATCGATTTACTTTGCTATTTGCAGTTCGGTCAAAATGTCTAAACTTTTCATCTTTAGGAGCTAGGCAGTTCGTCCAAAAACTGCAATGACGGTAGCTTTCGTACTATTTGAGAAAGGATTAAACAAGATAATCCTATTGACTGAAACAATGAACATGCAGATACACTTTTTGGGTGCTCAAAGTTTCATCGGAAGGTTTTGTCACGATTGCATGCACTCTCATCATTTAACGCAGAAATACAGCTAAAAAGCTGGACCCATACGACAACATAATTGTGACACCGCTTTGGGCGGCTGTTTCTAGTTTTTCTATCAAAACTCCAAAACTCTTCAAGAACCACGAGGTAATACTTGGCTGAAATTAACTTTTTAAAAGCTATCCATCCACATTATGATGGTTCTTAACCAGTGATGCCCAACCTTGTTTTGCCCATGGTCCACATTAAAATGTAGCACGTTCTTCGCGGGCCAGAGCATCAACTCACATAAATAGCATAGGTGTCGTTTAATTGCGGATTTTACGCTAATATTGCGAACATAAGAAACAGATCCATATGTGGCAATCAGAAGGTTGGGCATCACTAACAATATTTAGAAGCGATCCAACCTCTCCCAGTCGAGAACAAAACAGGAAGTAAAAAGTTTATCCAAGGGTCTATTGTAATAAATTAAGAGTCAATGTATAATATACATCTTTAAATTGTGTCTCAGCTGCTATAAATATGATCATCACACTTACTCTTGCAAAGGACCTTAAAGGGATACAGGAATATTTGGCATCAGTATGCGCAAAGAAACTTTTATATATCAAATGAAAGATCTTAAAGTAAACAATTGATTGGTGTAGAAAGTAATTGATATAGCTGGGAAGCTTTGAAATAAATCGGTAATTACAGCAATAAAAATGTACCTACCAGAAGAACAAATTCGATAACGTAAGCAGAAACAGATGTACCCAGTAAACAAGTAATAACACTTTAATGGTAGAGCCACAGATAAAATCCAGAACGAATTAAACAAGAGAATTACGAAAAATTAAATAGGACTGGAGCATAGCAGATGCATTTTGCACGACCCCCTGGGATGTTCGCGATGCACTTTCTGGTCATTCATTGGGAAAATACAAACAGAAACGGACACGTACAACCATATAACGCTTTCCCATTCATAAACTTACTAACTTATATTGGGTTTCTGTCACTGATATCTGGTCTCTGTGTACATCTGCTAGCCACGATCTCTTCCAAGACAATCGGCTCCATATACATTTCATATAACTCTCCGTTGAGAATTATTTCAGGACAATGAGATGTTGTATTGAGTGTCTCAAGTAATTTGTCATCCTAGAGAACACGGCTTCTCAAATTCAGCATCACGACACGTGCGTTGCCGTTTGGCTTTTTGGGAAAAGGGGCAACCCTGAACTTGTTGACTGAGATATGCTCGCGAATAGGAAGATGTGATGAAAACCATTCAGAATTTGAGATGAATTTTAGAAATACGAGATTTTGCTCAAGTTTATTCTATCATTCCTCTTGTTAATACAATGTTCAGTGAATCAATGAACTATTTATTGTAGTTATTCCATCACTCTCTTACTAAAATTGAATTAGTGTTTTATACTAATTTCGTCATTCCTCTCGCTAACACTGTGAGTCAAAGAATTACTGTTTTAAAATAATGTCATCATTCCACTCGCTAACATGGTGAGTCAATAAATTACTGTTTTAAAATAATGTCATCATTCCACTTGCTAACATGGTGAGTCAATGAAGTTTTGTTTTATACTTATTACACCATTACTCTCGCTAACATGGTGAGTCAATGAATTTTTGTTTTATAATAATTTCTTCATTGTTCTCGCTAATATGGTGAGTCAATGAACAGTTTATTGCCCCTAGTATTATGTTTATTATGTATTACATAGTAATTATATTGTAATACAAAAATTACTATTTACAAATGCATATTTTATAAAAAGCAAAGGTGCTGAGGGAGTCTTGGAATATTACTTTAACAAATGGGAGGCCCAGAGTAAGGTAGTTTGTTAATCTCTGCAGTAGAAAATGAAGTATTAGAAAGATCAGAGTATATGATGGCTGGACTACGATTATATACTTTTTCTTCTTTTATACAGTGAATATAATCACAAATTATTCTTGTAATGACATTATTTGATGTTTATGAATATAAATGGGAAAATTACATGAGAGATGGAAAGCTTATTATTACATAATTGCGTTTAGCTAATTTACAGAGATCTATTCAAGTTTCTATGATTCGAATAATCAAACACGAAATCTCATTTTGACGGTATATTATTTAATTACCTACACACATATTGTGTTACATTTTAGTGAATAAATTTGAACAGTAAATGAATCTGTTAATTTCGGATTTGAAACGAAAACGAATTAATTATCCTCGTTTTGCACAATGTTCCATTGCAGTTTCATCATTTCATTGTACTTTTTATTCATGCATTTGGCTTGTCACGAATCTTTAGAATAGCTAACAATATTCAAATGAAATATTTCTTTTCTTTTAGTGCTCACGATTTGATCTCATATTTTAAAATTACACTCTCGGATCGGTAATGTAAAGTTCACCTGACCCAAATTGTTTTATTAATATCTTTTTTCCTTAATAATTTACTAAGGTCTCTCGTCTACTGGATGCGAAAATATGCAAATTGCGTTTACGAAAGAATACGCGCAAATGTTACTACTCGTTCGTAATCGTGCGAACACTCCTCGTCCACTGCAACAGTATTGGTTCGAATCAATAGTTAATGAATTTTAATAAAACGTCCGATTCGTTCATTTCTCTTGTAACATCCTGCTACAATTTGTTCTGCACATTCCGCTTGTGATAATATAATTAGCCTGCTTTTTATCCCATAAACACGATAAGAAGATTTAACTTCTTGCAATCCATGTTTTCACCTGTTCGTACGAATAGATGCAAACCAGATTGGACGCGTTCGCAGGTCGCAACTGCACGCAGAAAACGGACGAATGTATGATACCCAACTGACATCTAGTTGGTTGGATTATTCGTCCGTTTAAGTGTGTATTCGTCCAAACACGCAATTTACAGGTTTCCGCATCCAGTGGACAGGAGGACTAACGATTTTGTTTCCTTTGCTAACAGTTACGAACAAATTACTACGTGGTTTTATATTTCTAAAATTACTGTGTGATTCTGATTCCGCTTCATTTTCGTGATATAAGATTTCCAACTTGGAGCCCCAAATCGACTCCTGTCAATGGTAAATACCACAATGAATATTTCACCATAAATCAGAAACGATGCATTAAAATAAAATTTAATTTTCGGATTTCTAATAATCCGGTGAGTAATAGAAGTTAAAAAATGATCACATTTGATCGTCAGTGTTGCCAACCTGGTATATCGTTGAATATTGACAAACGGCACTACGTCAGTTTATTGAATATATGGTATCCTATTGTGAAGGTAAACATAATATGTGAAGCAAGGAACGCAGTGTTGCAAATTATAAAAATATACGAGGTGAAATATTTGACATATCCACTTTCGATGTTTAACGTCATGTTATATTAACTGCTTGCAACACTGCATTCTGTCCTTCACATATGATGTTTACCATCATTCTAGGATACCATATACACAAGAAACTGCCGTTCTGCCGTTTTAGAAAAGATATACAAGATTGGCAACACTGACAACAAAATGGGATCATTTTTTTTTAAACTTCTAATATTCACCGCTACAAATCACCTTCCTAAATTTTATTTGAATGCATCGTTTCTTATTTATGGCGAAATATTCGTTGCATTTACCATTGACAGAAGTGGATTGAGCTCCAAGTTGGAAACTTTGTATCTCGAAATAGAAGCGGAATCGAACCCATGCTTATATTAACTTTTTTCATTGTTTTGGTGTCAGGAATTTGCCTGTGAAGTTTGTCTCATTGCTTAATCTATTTTCTTTGTTATTAATAAGTTACAAACAATCTTGTTTCCGTTACAAATGAGTCTGATGACAGATGTGGCAGTGGAGTAAATGTATCACAGTAGCTTGATGTACGCATTTTCGATGCCTTGATGTTCAAGTGATTTATGTACTACTGACAAGGATACCGTATCGAGAACTTTTTCGAAATCTATGACTCCCAAACATAGTGGAAGTTCATATTCATTAGCCCTTTCCATAACTTCATTCAATGTTTGCATGTGGTCCATTGTGCTAAATCTACGACGAAATCCGGCTTGTTCCCTTCCCGGGTTAAAATCTAAGTCTCGTTCAATACGATTCAAAACAACTTTGGTGACCATTTTGTATAGAACTGACAGTAAAGTAATTGGTCTGTAGTTTTCGACGCGTTCTTTGTCCCCTTTCTTGTACAACAAAATGATAACGGCATTGTTCCAACTTGAGGGTATTTCTCTCTTCCTCAGGCACATTGAGAATAATTTCGCAAGTTCCTTTTTCATGTTTTCACCTCCCCATTT
>JAGDQP010051472.1:0-14010 GCA_022664845.1 Lepisma saccharinum | reverse complement strand
TTTAAGTTATGAATACTATTGACGGCTTTTGAAATCTTAAGAATAAGCTATAATACCTTTTTCCATGGGGATACATTTTGCCTAGGCATATGATACCTCCCTGTGTACATGTTTAAATCCTGAATACTATTGACCGCTTTTGAAATCTTAAGAATAAGTTATAATCCATTTTTTCCTTGGGGGCGTACATTTTGCCTAGGCATACTCTACCCCCCTGTGTACATGTTTAAGACCTGAAAAGTATTAACGACTTTTGTTATGCCAACAATTAGCTATAATGCTGTTTTCCGTTGGGGGTACTTTTTGCCTAGGCATATGATACCCCCCTGTGTACATGTTTCAGTCCTGAATACTATTGACCGCTTTTGAAATCTTAAGAATAAGCTGTAATCCTTTTCTCCTTGGGAGGTACATTTTGCCTAGGCATATGATACCCCCCGTGTTTATGTTTAAGACCTAAGAAGTATTAACGACTTTTGTTATGCCAACAATTAGCTGTAATGCTGTTTTCCGTGTAGGGTACGTTTTGCCTAGGCATATGATACCCCCCTGTGTATATGTTTAAGACCTAAAAGGTATTAACGGCTTTTGTTATGCCAATAATTAACTATAATGCTGTTTTTCGTGGAGGGCTTACGTTTTGTGTAGGCATATGATACCCCCTATGGGTCTGTTAACAGGCAATAATTACCCCCTTTTTCATCATGATAATGTTTTTCTGTAGAGGGTACATCCTGCCTAGGCAAATTGTACCCTCCTTAGCTTTACTTCTTGATCGGGCAAGAATTACCCCCCATCAAAAGTGCCGACATTTCTAGGGGGTACGATTTGCCTAGACATTTTGTACCGGGGGGTAACTTTTGCCGGGGGTATTTTTTGCCGGTTACACCGGCACCGGGACTCAAATTCGTGTTTTCCCGATTACAAGGAGAGAATTCTACAGAATGCTCTACCTCTATTTGCATGATGCATACTTTGTTGAAGACCAATGGTGATGGTAAACAATATGTGGAACACCGGACGTGGTGTTGAAAAATGTTAATATAATATGACTTTTAACGTTGAAAAAGGACATGCGGAATACTTCTCATCGTATTCTAGTTATCAACATTCTTCTATTCCTGAGTGATGTTCCTTCCTCACTTCTTATCTTACACAATGTCTTAGAACAATTCTAGTATAATAGTAATTCACATATTGTTAATTCTGCATGGATCGGGACATTTTCTAATTTCTAAAGAGAGATTTAATTGGGATGATAACTATTGTGTATATCAGTAGCGGCTTAAGCAAATCTGGGACCAACCCATGACAAGCGAACTTGATTGATGTCCATTCGCGAACACAATCATAAGCACACAGTGCTACGTTTGGCCGGAATATCTTATTTTTCGGTATTCCGAGTCCCACGGAAAATCTGGAGGTCGCACGGGGCCTCACGAGCCATGACAAATATATATATTGCCATTCAACGTAACCTATCTATACATGAGAATGGTTGTTCCTATTGTGGGGAGTCATGTTTATGAGTCATTATTCAAGCACACAAGTAAGAGTCCTGAGACGACAAGGCTATTACGCCATCGACCACCATTGACGCGCTTCACTGATTAATCATATCAAGCGATTATTCGTTTGTTTCAGCGCGGACACTCGGGAAATGGGGCCTGAGGCGGAGAGATTCTTTCTTTATGTTTTATTGTAGAACTCTAAAATCTGGAACTGTTTGAATAAATGAAACGTGCCATAACTGTTTGCGGTCGTACGATCTCTAAACTTGATAATATTAATAATAAAAAATAAGAAATTTAATCGAATGATACTATAAATAAACTGGTTAAAGTAGGCAAATCTGTGACATTTTATGAAATTGTTTTACTTTTAGTGGAGTTTATTGTAAAGGATCAACACTATACCAAATTAAAGTAGAAATAAATGTTTTTCAATTTGATCCGTTTCTTCACATAGCGAGCCATGAAACTAAATGAATCTTAATAATTTTCAGATATTGGCGTTACGTACATTCGCCTTTCCAAAGTCTGGAACTCATAGAGATTTCGGATATCATGATGATGACACTCAACATGATGACGCATATGCAGAATATCTACAAAATGGTAAGTTCTCATCTAGGGAAATAATAGTTCTAATGAAATATAGCAAAAGCATTGGAGGCAAGGCTGTATGAATAGTAATCTTAATTGTCCATTTGACGATTTATGTTTGTATTATAACGAATGGGCATACTAAAATTATATCCAAAAATAAACTGCTGACAAATACAATAATGGCAAGAGAAAAATTGTGCCATACCATGGTAATGTGATTTGTAGAGCAAAGTTAAAAAAGAGAGCAGAAAATTTTAATTAAAAAAAAACAATCACGACAGATATGTTAGCGATTCATGCTATTGCTTTTGTATGTGCGAACATTTTTTTCAGTGATTTATTGCAGAAACAAAAAGCAATGCAAGTTTTCAGTAATTTTGCTCATTCATCATCAACCTAAAACACCCCTACTTCATGTTTAACAATATGAATCGGTTAATGATCTAATTGCACATGGCAAAGTTTTGAGAAAACTGAAAAAAAAACATGTTTATATATGACGTGATTGGATACGGATATAACATTGCTGTACCATGGACAAAGACACATCACGCACATCAAATAAAATAATATGATACGATTAGTTTGATTACAAAGGGTCATAAAATTGCTACATTTTCTTCTTTTTTTATTCGACAATATGCCAAACATTCTTGCAATTTTTATAATCACAGAGAGGTCAGTGTACAGAAAGTACGAGTTAGCGTTAACCCTGAAATTAATCCCCATAAGTATCCAGTACACTTTGTAAATTTTCTTGCAGCTGCGCAGTGCCCTGGCGAGAAAAATAGGCGTTTAAAACGCAATGATCGCCGCTGGGTCTGCAGTAATTCTGCCTCATTGGCCAAGGATTTTTCACGACAGCTGTTGTCCAGGTAATGAAAAAAGTGATTATCTGTGTTCGCAAACTCTGGGTAGTACGCTGGATGGCACAGTGTTTCGCATCTAAATCGCTGTATAATATCCCTTCCCACCCACGAAGCATTCGGCCCGGAATTGTCTACAAGAAGCGTACATATTTTCGACATGCTGGTTACTTACTACTGCTGCAGTGCCTGTTGCATATGTTCGAACGAACGACGGCTAGTACATAACCTCTGTGATGGTTCTCCTGGTAGTAGCATCTAGTAATTGACTACTTGGTGACTATTACGCCCTATACGGAGTGTAATCTTGCGTGCATAGAGAGGCGGGCTTGTAGCGTAAATGGCGATCAGAACGAATGTCTGGCAAGATTGGGAGTTTCATACAGCATCTACTTTTGTTACTGGTGGGCACTCGATTGTAATGGGATCTTTTGCCGTGCCGAGAATGAAACGGCACAAAAAGTGTCAATGGCTGGTCCATTTTAGCTTTTGCCAGTGTCTAGATTACACACTTGCTTAACTTGTACACCTTTTTTATGAAGTGAATGTGAGCTCGGTCTGCTCCTTCAGGAACCTGGAATCATTTGGGAAGCTCACTGCATATTTGACTACTATCGTAATCTATGGTCGCTTACTGTGCCCCGTCATTTAGGGCTTATTAGTGCATATTGAAGAACTCATCACACATGATTTCTCCAGACCTGAACGTTTGGTACTAATGCTTAGCAGTGAGTTCATTCAAAGGATTATCCACAAAGGTTTAATGTATTCAACGGCTCAATTCTACTTTTGTCTAGTGCACTTTAAATTCATAAATCAGACAACACTAAACATACTGCTTTGATACCTTGATTTTTCTTCGGAATTACTCGAGCCATGACTGCTGTCAGTGCGTTTGGTCAAGTTACATGTTTTTCGCTCCCACTCCGATCGCTTTCCTTCCCCATTCAAAATTATATTACTTATCATGCGACAAAGAAAACAGGTTAAACTTATTTTATCTAGTACATAGAAGAGTTACTGAAAGTCAAAACTTCAAAATGATGTCGCATGTTACTCAAGATGTAATGTGAACATGCTTTACACGTGTTTATACAAAAAAAACAAAACATAAGAGTTTTAAACTAAATCATCGTCATCTTGTGTGGCATTTATCGCGAGTCACCTATCGTGTTTGTTGTAGAATGGCGATGAAGCATCATAAGGAGTAAGTTGTACCAATTGGTCTTAGATCAGTAAGTAGGACTTTGGCTTTGAAACCGGTAGTTTACGGATAGTGTTGTAAAGGACATATTTTTGCTGCGAAGTTTTATTTTTTTTTTAATTTCTTGTTCATGATTCTTTTAAAAATGTATTTTCTTCAAACAGCAAGTATTTCATAATTTGCGCTGCAGATAATCAATATAGTGAGTAGGATTCGATTATAGCTGTCACACATTGATCCATATTTACTATTGTTTTTATTTCTCTGCAACCTTATGAGGGAAATGATGGGATTGTTTATGCGTTCAGTTCCACATTGCTATACTTCCTATATCTTCACCCTACCAAACAAAAGGAATTCACTAATGTCTTATGGACTGAAGTTTGTTGGTATAGGTTGCAGTAAAATATTAATTATCCTCCAGGAAACTGAAACAACATTTTGGATTATAGGAAGAATTTAAGTTCCTAGAGATAATAGAACTTCAAAGACATCTTTACTGTAAACAAATAGGACTATGAAATCTCACTGAAATATGCTCCTGTCCCTTGTACAGAATACGCTAATTTCTTATTACGGTCTTGTTCAAGGAACATATCTATTTTTAATCATAATTACAGTCGGCGAAATTCAATTACCTCTAGCTCATTGAAATATTTTTGGATTTACTGGAACATTGTGTTTCACTATATAAACTCGGTGGCATCGCTCCCTCATGCATCGGGCTCCAAGCCTCGCCTCGTACTTTGAGAATATGTAAAGGTAAAGAAAGTGTAACAAAAATACTTTATGTTATATGCTTACTTCAAAAGAGTTGTATAAATCCATAATGAATATTCTTGAAAACAAGCAACTACATATAGGTCTCTTTTATTAAGTCTGTCGCAAAAGGGCTCTGAGAAGTATTATTTCAAAGCATACCATAACGTAGCCGCTTCCCTCGGCTCTCCCACGCATTTTTGAAATTATGGGAATAGCTATCGGCACGTAACAATATGAGGGCTATTTGAAAAATTGAATTTTGAAATAGGGTGGCAACGCTTACAACTGGGTGCTTGGGTACAGGGAAAAAACACAATGTGTTTCGGTTATTTCGAATATGTATCCTCAAACTTGTGGATACGTCGAACGGAATGGAAGTAGTAAATATTTATTTTTAAAAGTTGTTTGGTAACACTATTAACTGTGGGACCTGAAGTATCTCTATGTCGCTTTTCCGTACCGAAATACAATGGTTGGTCCTAATACGTTCAATGATATGCAAGCAATTAAAAAAATGTTTTTTGAAATTGGTTGGCAAAGCTGACAACTACGGAGCCAGAAGAACTCACATGAACTGTCCGAGTACCTAATGCACATGCCAAAATTTCCGTAAATAAATACGAATACGTCCAACGATAAAAATATATGACATTTAGATTATTTTAATCATTTTGCAGCCCTGACAAACTACGGTGCCTTGAGTGGCTGTATGACCTATCCCAGTATCTAATAAACATATATATCGATTTTTTTTTTGCAAAAGTGTAGATTTGTATTAGTAAAGGCATTTCTATAAGTGGAATTTTAAAGTAGGTTGGCAACATTGACAACTGGGTGCGTGAGGTCGGGACCACTCAACACTTTGTTCTATTGTGTTGAATGATGTTTCAGCAAAGTTATGGGACAGATAGGGTATGAAAGAAAATTCTCGAAATACATTTTTAAAAAGTAGACAATCCTGAGAACTGAGCAAAACGGGATATCTCCCATATACAAAAAGTACTTGTAATCTAGAGGTTAGTTTATGCTGTATTTCTTCCTAATTGACTATATAAAAGTAAGTCTTGATTAAAGAGACCTTAGAAGTATTACAAATTGCTGACTGAACATAAAGGAAATTTAGGAAAAACAAAGGTTCATGTTGTCCTCCTCAAAATGAACGTTTTTTTAAATTTACAATAGTAGTCATGGGCCACCAAACCTGGCTGCGGTTCTTGCATAGTTTTCCTCAATCACATCAGACGGATGCTGTTATGGTATCTTATCATAAGGGTCTGGTTAACTACCTTCCAATATCATTCTTCCACTTTCTTCAGGCCCAAGTCTGAGATATCTAAATATTGAGATTCCCAACAAAATGATTCCTAATTTTATAAAAGCAACTATTTCATTAACTTTTGGTGCCAATGAGTAGTTAACGAGCCAATGTTTACAAATGCCCTTCTGAGTAATGTTTTCTGGGTCTTTAGGCATAACTTTACAATTAGAGTATTTTGCTTTTCACCATTACTTTAACAGCTAAAAGGTTTAGTTTTCAAATATTAGAGTGAGGTGGAACCTTTTCCTTCTTAATCTCACACATTCTATTAAATTTAAATTCAAGGAGGGATGCAAGCAAGCATAAAGTTTGTTAATATCTTGCCTCTTCGTGGTATTAATGACAGCTCAGTTAGTTGAACAGTAATTTTGCAAGATATGGAATAGACTTACTTAATCAGGTCAGCGATCTATTTCCTGCAACTGAAAAGTTTGTGATGAACGAAACGTCCGATGCTCTCAAGTAAGTATGTGTGAAACGCGCAAACTATTCAAAAGATGCAGGACGAAACTGATTGATTCTGGCTTCTGTAACAATACATGAATAACTCTCACAAGAAAGGAAAATTTGAAAGAGTGAAGATGGAAAAAAGCACGTGATCTTAATCGTACTTTATTTTGTACTTTTTCACAGACGACGCTGACGATTTTCAACATCTAGATGATGATGCAGGTAAGTATATTTTATCATTCCATTGTATATGTAATTGGAAGTTTTTTTGTCATGTATACACACTTGTTATATGGAAAACCTAATTCATTCTATGGAAATGTGAATTATGTAGTAAATAATTTCTGCCGATGTGTAGTTAACATTAATTGATATTCATGCAATGTGGGCATCACGATAACTAATGAGAACATAAACAAATGATGTTATATTTTATGAAACTAACTTATCAGTTGCTTCAAAATGATTTCAGTTAGTTTAAATAATATAATGATAACGTTATCTTCTTTAAACAAAATTCAGACAGCAACTATATCGAATATTTATGCATATGTGAGATGACCGTTATTCATACGAATAATTTTGTTCATCAATATAAATGAAGAATGCAATTACTGTTAGGTATACTAACAGTAATCGAAACTAGACCTATGCATTTATGGTATAATAATGGACACCAGTCAACAGAGTCAATATTATTTTCGTAACAAAATATATTGAAAATAATTTCAAAGTGAGGTGTCTGGATCAAAACTTAAATTAGAATATTAGTAATATCTTATGTGCTGTCCCCAATTCCTTTCTTGTAGCTGTCTAAGCTCTTCGTTCGTGAGAATACAAAACAATTCAAAATCGTGGCTGAATGTTCCCAATTATGTAATGCGTCGCAATAAAAGTGGATAGCAGAATAGCACTAATAAGGTTACTGAGAAGTACATAACGTATACGAGAATTTTAAAAGTCATTAAAGGTAAAATACACATTTTCAGATGATGAACTGGAATATTTACACACTTTGACAAAAGAAACGACAGAGGAAGACACTAATATATTTATGCTACAAAGACATGGGAGTAAACTTAACAAAAAAACTGAACTAATTGTCTGGATTATAATTAATTTGTGAAATTTTCGTTTTATTTATTTCCATCTGTGTTGCAATGTTAACATTTTTTCTTAATTTGCAACGTAGCAAATTACGGATGAAATAATATTTACTATGAATTCATGTATTCTTCGAGATTTGTTTCGTTTACATAAAGAATAAAATAGCCAGTGTTAGGAAGGAAATATGCTTTTCTGTTTAAAATGGGAATATCGGTTTAATACATTATATATGTTACCAAATTGCGAACTTCGAATATTTATTAAAACTTAATTACACTTTCATGGTGGAAAAGGCTCACACTAATAAAGTCTACTGGTTCTTTGTTTCTTCACTCACTTCAATAATAAAAGATTAGGTACTGCCATTGACCCTAAATTTGATTTGATAGTGGTCCCATTGCATGATAATGTACGAAACAAATTAAACGTGAGTAACTAAAGATAGACAGACAGGAAAGTATTGGATGTCATAAGCGTACCGAAAATTATTATTACTAATATGCTGATGAATTCAATAAAATTTATAGGCGAATCTAAAATTAGATAAAATGAGACAATGTAAACGAATTAAGCATATATTTTATTATTTCTCTTCATTACAATATCTCAAACTCATATTTTCACTCACTCGCTCATCACGAGTTCAAGGTATTGCTCAAATTTATTCTTTATTGTGTATTTCTTTTCACAAAAGGTTCATTGGTAGCACCACAAAATGAAATTTACATTATTATTTCTATGCAAAGATCATTTTGTTTAGTATCGCAATATGAAAGATGAGACAACATGCCTGAACAATGTATTAAATTGAAACCGGTTCCTCCTTCCATCAACATACACGGCAGTGCGTGCAGCCAAGTTCTCCGCGTCACAAAACATCAGCACGGCCAGAAGCATGTTATACAGGAACAAGAGTTTATTGCGAAATCGGTGATTTCGAGACCCCGTAAGAAGGAAGATGTTAAAGATAGGAATATGAACTTTCAAAGTTAAGGAGATGAGGCAAATATGTGCAGGTTTGCAAAATTTCATATACAATGCTTGCAGCAAGTTCGAGTTTGTGACCCCTGAAATTGCGTATTTTAAGTTAACCCTAACTCACTGACTCATCATATTGTTTAGAGTTCGGAATAAGCTAAACACATAAAATTTGCCATGAAAGTGGAGGATGATAAGTATGTAAAGGGAAAATTCCGACATTTTGAGAAAGTCGCCATCTTGTGTTCACAATGGTCGCCAAACGTGAAATTTCAAACAAAGGCAGACTAAATGGTTGAAGCTAGAAAAACAAAATTTGGTGTGAAAATACATAATCGATAGTAGGTTAAGAAAATATTACAAAGCCTTGAAAAAATTGCCACCTTGGATACAAAATAGCCACCAAAACGAAATTTCCATAGACTATACAGCCTAATCGGCTGTAGCTAGAATAGAGAAATTTAGTACGACACTATATCATTATCAGTCGGTTACGAAAATATTACAAAATGTATCCAAAGACCCCATCTTGGATACAAAATGGCCGCCAAAATGAAATTGCCGTACAATACACAGTCTCAGCGACTGGAACTAGAAAAAACGAAATATAGTATGACGGTACATCACTACAAAAATATTACAAAGTGTCAACAAAGATGCCATCTTGGAACCAAAATGGCGGACCTCATAATACATTTTCCATACCGTTTGAGCTATAGATACGAAATTTGGCATAAAGGTGTATTGTAAAGAGTAGTTTACGTAAAGAGTACATATTACCTTTTGAAAAAAAACACCATCTTGGATTAAAAATGGAAGCCCAAAAACCATTTCCGCTTCGTTCGAGATAGAGCATTTAAATTTGATTTGAAGGTGTACCATCACAATTAGGTTACAACAATATAGGAAAACGTTACAAATATCGCCATCTTTAATTCCCATTTGTCACCCAAGTCACTTTCTCCTAACCACTGAAGCTAGAGAAACGAAATTTAGTATGAAGATGTACCATCAAAAGTAGGTTAGAATAAATTGAGCAAACCTTCCCTGCACTGGCGCAGCCCTCCAGCGGTATATAGGGGAAGCTCTGCACCATAGAGTCCATGGACATCGGAGAGCAGCGCCCACATCGAAGCGAAGCGATTATATATATATATATATCGTCTGAACTACAACATTTGGTATTTTTTAACTTTTCATGTTTTGGTGCAATTTTATAGTTGTGTATGATGCATATTGTAGCAAAAATAATGTGGAAATAACTTCTACTTCAGCTTTTCAGTACCTAAATTGTATTCCAGACTTTAGTCCAGCAACCGGTTTGTAGTCGTTTGTAAAAATGCACAGTTTGCCACATATGGTGTAGTTCCGACGACGATATTATACATGTAGCAAAATCTGTGGAATCCGAGCAAAAACACTAGAAGTAAAAAAAGTTCAGTCAACTACTTCAGCCTTAAAATGTGATGAAATCGGAAATGCATAAGCCAAGTTCAATGGCGACGGAATGTTAGAGGAATACTGATAGTTGGTGCGAGGAGGCAAAGTTTATGATCTTCAAATCATAAGGTTGATGGTAGTTAATCAATCAAACCCAGCACGCCCACCACCACCAATCAAAATGTTCGAACATCACGAACCTTGCCACCTCACACCATATTCCAGTGTTCCTGCGTGTCCCATAAAGTTTTGCGAGTAACAAAACGTCAGCACTGCAAGAAGCATGTTATACAGATACAAGAGTTTCTGGCGAAATGGCAATTTCGAGGCCCCGTAAGAAAAAAGTGTTAAAGATAGCAATTTTAGTTTTCGAAGCTAAGGAGGTTTGGCAAGTATGTGCAGGTGTGCAAAATTTCATATTCGTAGCTTGAAGCACATTCGAGTCGTGGACTCCTGAAATTTCGCATTTTAGGTTTGCTGGTTCATACACTCACTCACGATATTGATTAGGGTGTTTGGGATAAGTTATGAACACGAAATTTGGCATGAAGGTGGAGGATATTAAATAGGTAAAGCGAAAAAAGTCCATAGTTTGAAAAGCCGCCATGTTGTATTCATAATGGCCGCCAAACGTAAAATTTCAAGGAATGCATAGCCTAAACGGCTGGAGCTAGAACAAGGAAATTAGGTATGATAGTACACCATTATTAGTAGGGTACGAAAATACTACAAAATGTATCAAAAGACACCATCTTGGATCAGAAATTGAGAACTTCTTAAATCCATTTTCCACGTCCTTGTAGCTGGAGATACGGAATTTGGCATAAAGGTGTATTATAAACAGTAATTTAGGCAAATATTACAATATTTTGAAACAAACGTCACTACCTTGGATTCAAAATGTCAGCCGAAACCGTTTTCCACACCATTCGAGATAGAGAAACGCAATTTGGCATGAAGGTTTACCATCACGATTAAGTCACCACAATCAGATAATGTTAAAATTTTCTCCACCTTTAATTCAACATGCCCACCTAAAAGCTATTTTTCAAGCCACTGAAGGTGGAAAAAACAAATTTGGTATGAAAGTGCAACATCACGACTAGGTTACAATAAATAGGGCAAACCTCCCCTATGGGGGCGCAGCCCTCAGGGGGTATTTGGGAGATCTGTACTATGGGGGCGCGGTCCCACGGAGAATCAGGTTGCGATAAAGGGTCCAGTTCTCCAAAACTCCACAATTTCGGACTGCAGCAGCCCACCTCGGGATACTGGAGGCAGCACCCCTGGCGAAGTGAAGCCAGTAGATAAAATAATTGTGAAACCATGTGGAAATAAACATAGAAAAAAATATGTGGAAATACTTTCTACTGTTAGAGATATAGCAGCCTTCCAGTACGTAAATTGTATTTCAGGCTTTAGTACAGAAATAGGTTTTTGGTCCTTGGTAAAAATAATAACCATAGTTTGCTACATAGGGGGTTTATAGTTCCAACGACGATATTATACACGTAGAAAATGCTGTGAATTCCGACCAAAAGCACCAGAGGTGCAAATAGCTCAGCCTATTGCTTCAGCCCTAAAATGTGGTGAAATGGGACATGGACAAGCAAAGTTTCATGGCGACAGAATGTAAGAACACTGGAACTTGGCGCGATGTGGCATGGTTCATGATCTTCAAGCCATAAAGCTTGAGAAGACCCTACCCCCTACCACCACCAACCTAAGGCTCGAATTCGAACATTATGAAGTTCCAGTGTTAGTATTACATGCTGTCGGCAAGAAACTTGGTTCATCCGTCCTCCATTAACCACTTTTAGGATTGAAGAACTTGGCTGCACTTTTTGTACGTCTAGTGTTTTTGCTTGGATTGATATGACAGGAATCAGTGAAGAGACAATCGAAGAATAATAGTAGAGCGAGAAAACGTATCATGTAGAAATGAATAGCATGAAAAAGTAATTTCGTAACTAGGTAGATGATATTACTTATGCCAATGGTGCTATAAAGCCGTCCATTGAAGGCGTAGACCAGCAAAAACCTCTTTAAATATTATACGAATAATCTTCCACATTCCTGGTGAATTATGAAAAATACGGCTGTAATAAAGTCCGTGTCATTTATAAATTCGGAATATATTATGAACATTCTATTCGTTGAAATTAATTTTTAACGACAACCGATGTATCGGTTTATCCCATAAGTTATGTCGTATTTTAACCTTGAGGAAATAACTATTACTTAGAATCAGTGTTCAAATTGTCGGGAGATGCCGGGGATTTTCCCTCGTGTGTGAGGATTTGATCTCCTTTTATTTATTCTGAAAATTATGCCAACCAAGGATAAAATCTGAATATTTCTACCCAAAGAGGTAGCTGGTTGAAACCTACCAGCCGCCCCTAGTTCTAGGTTCCTCACTTCGTAAATTATAATAAACCGAACACTGTCTGGAACACTGAAGTTGGTCAGGAAATAGTTTCCATCGGGATTCACAACACACTGCCACCTGTCAACCAATTGTTGAGTCCGTCGCTAAAGGAAGTCACCGGTTTTAGAGGCAAAGAAATGAGTCACTGTTCGTCGCACGTCATCCCCATTTTGTAGTATTTTCCAGGAATGGTGGTATTGCAGACTGCAAAATTTACAGTAATCTAAGTGCGAGATCTGGTGCAAATGCCTGTTTCTCCCAGATAATATCTCGAACTTAGCAAAGGTTATTCTTGTCATGCATGGACTCGTGTTATCACCGTTGATGATCTCGTCCTTACAAATATCCAGTGCAGGAGGTTTCTCCAGCAATGCAGTTCATAGGCGATCAAGCTGCTGACAGTAGGCATCTTCATTGATGGTTTTGTTACGTGGCAATTGCTCAAATTGATTATCGCATTGATATCCCTACAAACACTCAAACTCACTTTGCAGGGAAAGAGATTCTATTTACACACAGTTCAGTGTAATCTTATAGTAGAGGACCCATGTTCCATTCCCTGTCACATTTCTGGACAGAAATGGCTCAAGGCTGTGACGGGTGAGCAACGAACTGCAGCTGTCAACTTGCTGCTGCTTCTGGTGATGTGTTCACGCATGGAACACCCATTTTCCGAATTTCGACACGTACCCAAGATCGTGAAGATGACGATGATTGATCGAATGGATGACATGGAGTTCGCTGGTAGGTTTGCCTCCATCGCTACTCGCAAGGCATTTTTATCCTTCTGTACATGCCTCCCTTCTCGTGGATTATCGGTGAGGTTGATGTCCCCAGAAACCACTAAAACCACCTCTGGTACTTTACCACATCCACAATATCCCGACCATGTACAGCATTGATGACTCTTGCCTTTTCTCTGGCTGGATGTTCTTGGTGAAATGCATACTGTATGACATTATGTTTGTAGTCCTCCGACACTGCCATGATGAAACACAAGCCACACTTCATAAACGTGGTGTAATAAGTTCTCCTTCTAAATACTGCTGAACCACCAAGTGCTTTATACGACTGAGCTATGGCACGTGTCGTCTAGTTTACTATTCGCTCTTCAGATGGCCTTATTGCAGCGGTCATCGCACTTACATTAGTAATGGGATATTAGTATAGTCAATGAACGCTCAAAAGGGGGGTGTAGAGGACATGTTCGGGAACAGAATTTTTGACTTCAGGGCTGTGTTTGGAGTAGTTAGGAGGTCAACATACTAAAAGTCCCCGGACCTACGAGGTGAGCGGGGGGGCCGGAGGGGTGGGGGGAGGTCACTTTTTTCGTTTTTTTGCTTATATCT
>JAGDQP010051471.1:0-14010 GCA_022664845.1 Lepisma saccharinum | reverse complement strand
TAGTTTCAGATACATTGAATTAAATTGGCTTTATTTATGGTAAATTATGAAAGGCCCTGGTAAATACCTTCCCCATGCTCTGCCTACCTCATCTCATGCCTCTCTCTTTCTTCCCTCTCTTTCTTATCTCTCTCTCCCTCTCTTCTCTCTCTTTCCGTCTGTACCCCTCTCTCCGGAAGAGAAAGAAGAAGAAGGAAAGGGAAAGAGACAAAGAGCTCTCTCTCTCACCGAGCAGCCATAGCTCAGTAGTAGAGTGTTGGAGTAGGGTTCGGGAGGTTGTGGGTTCGATCCTAGCGGTCGACCACCCTGACTGAGGTTTTCCAAGGTATTTCCCCAGTCAAACCAGGCAAATGCCGGGATGGCACCTTTAACATAGGCCCTGGCCGACACCTTCCCGAATCCTTTCCCCTTCCCTATCCCGGCCTGAGCGTTAGATGCCTAAAGGCCATAAATAAAATTCAAAAATCAATTTTCTCTCTCTCCTTTCTTTCTTTATTTCTTTCTTTGGCTCAGGCCGGGATGAGGTAGGCAGAGGATGGGGGAGGTATTGGCCAGGGCCTTTCATAATTTACCATCCCGGCATCGCAGTTTCAGATGCATCATAATAACGAAATCCGAAATTTGGGTCTTTGAATCTGCAACCGAAATGGACGAATCCATTGGACCCGATATCCGAAACCCCGAAGATCTGAGTTTCGGATATCCGGATCCTTTCGGATCCGGATCTGGCCATTGCTACACAACAGTTTTCGAATTACATCAAAATGTTGCTGAAATGCATTTTTCTGCTGGGTTTTATCCTATCCTCGAAACTGCTGCTGCGATATTGACTTTGTTAATTGACTCCACGTGAAATTAGCTACATCAACTGTGTTTTCATTATCAAAAAAGGCCCAAATAGTACCTGATTAGAGCGGACCACGGTGGATCAATGGCTAGAGCGCTCACCTCTGGCGCTGGGATTCGTTGGTTCAAACCCCCCCTCGGGCCATGTGGGCCTTGTGGTGAACAAACACCGTGTGGGTGGGTTTCCCGCAGTTCTCTTGTTTCCTCCCACTTTCTTCATTCCACCAATCATTCCATCATCACCCATCTGGTCTGAGCCTGAGTTGCCTAAAGGCCTTTTAATTAAATTCAAAGTATCTGACTATAGCACAATAATTTATCAAGATGTGTGCTCTTTCTTGATTTCGAAATGAGTCTGTGCGTTAATGAAAATGCTTTAGTGTTTATTATCAGTTCTGTAATATGAATAATCAACTTTTTCTTGACTATATTATTACACTGGCAAGGTTAAAAGATTGACATTTGCACCCATTCGCTGCCGACCGGGTGGTCGTAATTTTTCTGTATTAATTTCAATGTTTACCTAACACAAGGTTCTTGTGAAAAAGGAATTACATCAATTATTTCGAACTGCACGGTTGCAAAAAAAAAATCCTCAACAAAAATCTTCAAATGCATGGGGGTGCCTTGACTTAGTAACCAGCTACTGGGGCTGGAAGAATGTTAAGGTGTGAGGAGTAGTCCATACACACAAAGAATTGACGTGCCGCGATGGTGTAATGGACAGCACCATGGGCGTATTCACACGGGGGCATGGGGTTCATTTCACCCCCCAGTCATTTCAGGATTTAGAAGAGAGACTCTGGGGGGCAATTACTTTAAGGGTGGAAGCTATTCCGGGGGTTTTCATAGTCATTCTGAAATTCACAGTCACAGCACGCCTAGCCGGGAACTGGGAGATCCAGGTTCGAATCCCAGTCGCGTCGGTTGTCAACTTTTCTGTATTCATTTCAATGTTTACCTAACACAAGATTCTTGTGAAAAAAGGAAGCACAACCCTAAACATTGATAATTACGCCCAAAATTAGACTATTTTTGGTATATTAACCGGAATTTTGGAGTGGTGGGTCCAGGCCAAACCCCTAAATACATACGTCCATGACTACTTCCATATCGCTCAATATCATTGTTTTTCGGTATTTTGATATTGTTGGGCATTTCAATATCATTCGGTATTTCGGTATAGTGATATCGTTCGGTATATCGGCATTTTCGGTATATAGGTATTTTCGGTATTTTCATTATTAACGGTATTTTGGTATATCGATAATTGTCGGTATCAAAAACATACCGAAAGTAGGTATGGAAATCTCAATACCTAACACCCCTACTACATCGTCTAATTTCGTAAACATGTTGTTTCGTCTCAAAAAGACGTGCTTATCCTGTTTCGTCTCATTTTCGGAATGAGACAAGACGAATCGCGAAAATGTCCCGCACTGAATGCAGTAAAGTCAGTCAATTGTAGGATTTTTAAGTTTTGTAAATATAACATTATTTTAAACTCGTTTTAAAAACTCAAACGAAAATAAGGGTTAGACCTTTAAACTCGGACGTCTCTCTCTCATTCACTACGTGGTCTACAACTAGTGATTCTGCCAGACCGCCCTTTCTGTGGGGGTGTCAATCCACAAGTTCTAGACAACACCCGCGACTGTAAATTTTTTTGCGGTGAAAAATCGATAGAACCGTGCAAGACATCACTTACACCTTGGTGGAAACTCTGGCTGGAACCAGCTGTCTTCACTAGTAAAATATGAAAAAATAGTGCAGTCTGAGAAAGCATATTTTCACGTCAATCTTGCGCGGTCTTTTTTTTTTTTTTTTTTTTGGTTAGGGTCGTGGACTGTGCTTGGGCACTTGGAAGGCATGGAAATTCGAATCCTGTTGCCAGCCATACCAACTGAATTGTTCCACTGCATAGGCATTATCTTCTTCGATAAAAATATTTCTGGTAATACAGTAAAAGCCTTGATACTGGGCATACTGCAAGTGAAATTAATCCTGTAAAAACCGAAAATTCATGTTGTATGGAATAAATAATGTAGGCCTACTACAGCAGATTTGAATGCTGTTACAAATTTTGAGGTTGCGTGTACAACTTGCGCCGCTGTGGTTGTATTTTGTTGCATTAGATGTAGATCATGATAAAGTGATTCTAGGCGACTGACATCTTCTTTTGCGAAATGAAAATATGCATAAGACATACAGTATCTGTTTGTATACGTTAGCAATTAAAATTCAGAGGAACAAATTAGAACATTTTACAGTTATGCCCAAGCTACTGGACAAAATCTCGCCTTCCAAGATAGTTCCACAAAGCTGGAGAAGTTACAGACTCAGGTGTCTGGGTATGAAATAGGCCTACCACTGTAGGATGGGATATCTACAGCACTCCACATAAAGAATATAAAGCGACTAATACTGGTTGACTATTATATCGTTTCTGTTTCACCTTTACTGCAAACATAAATTTTTAGATGACACCCCAAATATTTAGATCTGCGCACGCTTGGTAGTCTTCTTATGTTTTTCAAGTTCTCTGACCAGGTAGTCGGTAGGTTTGGAAGGAAGATAAGACAACAATACGACAATGTAAATAAATGATAGATATTCGATATAACGCTAACAATATCAGTCGTATTGTTAGACGAAAAGCGTGGAGACGATTTATTAAAATATCTTTATTCGATGGTACGTACATTTGGTTTCTAATACCAAAAGCTTTCGCGTACTTGACTTTGACATGGTGTCCTTTGAAGAATGATGCAACTCTGATTGATGGACAGTGTCCTTGTGCTTGACGTCTCACGCCCGCAATTGTTCAAGGTTATACAGTGTTGGATAGGGACTTTGAAGGGTCCTAGGGAATGCACAATGAGTATAAGCTTTTGCCGGCGAGAGATAGGCAAAAAAGATCTATCCGGAGCCCTCAGGCGTTGTTGGATCACACCAACCCATTCGATTGGACTTGTGTCAAAAGTACAGTATGTTTAAAGGAGGTCGTTGATTCATTCTCAGTCCTAATTTCTAGTGTCAATTAAATAAGGTTAGAGAGAGAGAGAGAGATTCAGGGATTCGCGAACGCTAGTCGCTTACACACAGTCGACCAAATACTGTGTGAGTCAGTTGGTTCTCCGGCGTAAGATCGTCCGGTACAAATGATCTTGCATCCCTCAACCAACTTTTAAAAAAACTAGAGGTCCTCGCAGATGGTGGAGACCTTGAAGTGGTTGTGAGGCTTTCAACTAACATCCACCTGTACCACAAATACGAAAAAAAAGACCTTTCCTGTTGAAGAGATATAAGTGCCAAAAATTGGATAATTGCGTTTTGGATGTTTAAACGTTGGAAGTGTTAAGTCTAACAAACTGGAAAACTCGTAGACTACTGCAAATAGTACAAAATGGCGACGGAAGATGTAGTAATGAATACACCTGACGGAGTGACGTGGAGAGTGATGTAAGTGCCACAGCTGATAAGAGCAGCAGCAACCATAACGTTATCTAGTTTCCTTCTATTGCGTGTGAGCGTGATACACTCAGGTGCGTAGGCGTGCACACGGGTCATACCAGTGGTGCGGCACCAATTAATGTGCAGTAATTTATTTTAGGGAGAAACTATATCATTATAACACAGAAAAAGCCCTTTATATTCGGAGATAGGAATACTGCAGATGAGATTAATTGTTGAATACCGAGAATTTATGTTTTATGGAATAAATAATTTATTATAGGACTAATACGGCAGATTTGAAAGCTGCTATAAATTTTGGGGTTTAGTGAACAACTTGCGGCGCGGCGTTAGGATTATTATGTAGTGTAAATCCTAAATCCGTTTGTTATGTAAAGAAGACATAGTAACAATGTTACGTTAACGGTTACCTTTTGTCTTAGAAAAATATTGCTCAAGATTGCAGTCGTTAACAATCAAATGAAGAACAAGAAGAACGTGTTTTACAGCACTGACATTAGTAAGATATTAAGAACTTGCATAAATTGAGAAAGGAATTCATTAGGGTAGAAAATGTAAAAATAAACAAAGGTACGCTTTTTTCCGTTGTTGTAAGATCTTTGAGATTTTACGTACCTGACGCAAATAGATTAGGTTAGAAAAGTCAAGTTGATTTTTATTTTAAGCCATCCATGATTAAGTTTATCCCAAAATGCACTTTCTGACCCGAGTCGTTCGCAAACGATATAAATATCCGGTTGAGATCGTTGGAAATTTGCAACATTTTGCGGCATCCGCCACTCAAGCAACTTCAACAGGGCGTCTTCATGTACAAAAGTTTGCTGAAAACTAGGATCCACGTATCATTTTACCTGAAGATTTTTCAAGAACATTAACAAGAAAATAAAATATATGTTCCTTTATCAATATTAATTCTTTTAATGCTTGTTTAGAGGGACACCATGTAAAACTAATTACGATGATTAAACAAAGGATTTCGGTTGCATGGGTTTAAGTTCTTTCGCAGAATGCTGAAGGAATTTGCGGTTATTGCTGTACTACGTTGCACCTATGAAAAACCTTTTCCAGAGAAGTCGAAACTTTGAAACTTCGACACACTTGCGGTTGCATTTACTTATGATTATGGTGTCCATATTTTCTCAATTAATATTTGTGACAGGTCTTATCGCAATCTAATGGTCTCCAGCCTTCCTTTATTTGTGTATGAGACTCAACGCAATAAAAAGCTTTTATAGGTCAATATGAATACTATTATTTAAAAGACATTTCTCCCAAAATCTTTAAGATACAATAAATTAACAGTTATCTGCACATTTTTGTTAAAGATAAAAAATAATTCAATGTCAAATTTACTTGAAATGTCCCTATCATACATATTAAATTATTTAGTCCCTTCTTTGATGAAATTCACGACTGAAACGCAGTCCTAGAATTCGAGATGTATGGTATGGACGTACTTTGCTTTCCTTTATCGAACAAAGCCTATCATTAGATGTAGAACACGTTGAAATGATAGATGAATTTAAGGTTTTAATTCCTGGTGACATCTTCTGTGATGTGGAAACATATACAAAAAGTTGATTCAGTTAATATAGATTGTGTATGGTGTTAATATATCTTCCGCCAGCATCGATGGTGTTCAATGTACTTTTATCCTCTTGGTCGGTAGTTAATTGCGCCAGGTTTCTTGGTGTTATCCAGGTAGATGAGGCCTTTCTCTAGACCACCCACTACCACATATTCCTCCATGGTAGTTCTCGTACAATTTTCTGGCGTTGCTGCCCCCTTCCTTGATATGAAATTCCTACAAGGCGTGTCCATGTGCCTTATGTCGGAGATCGAATGATAAAATGTCGTGACTCGTGAGTTATGCGCCATACTGTGGATTGGGACATAGCTGTGTGGCTGCTACTTTCATCACACATGGCCTTTCACCTTGGCAGTCCGGGCTGGAACCTAGCCAGAACCATCTTTAGTTTACTAAACTAAAGATGGCCATGACCTGACTCTACCCACTGCCTCCATCTTTTCTTCCGACTAAGCACTTTCGGAGGAAGCCCATTTTTGTGCTGTTGAATAATGCGCCAACCACGTGACTTGCTAAAGTCAGTCCTTTGCTCTTACACCGCTGCACTACTCTTGAGAAACTGTGACCGCGACCTAAATGCATCCTTCGTCTCCCCCTTTCCTACCGGAAGCTCAGCTATCTTAAGGACTGTCTATATTAGCTCGTCTCCTTTTCTTGTCTCCTTCCGTCTAAGATGCATCGAATGCATCCTTTGCGGAAGCTATTTTTGTAACGCTCAATTGTTTCATGTAGAAAGTCAACGATGTTGCCAAGTTTTCGTTTCGCAAAGTAACTCGAAATTATTTATGAATTAGAGAAACCTGTATTTACATATTTAGAAAAAAATAAATGTAGGTTATTATTAGCGCACCCGTGTGTACGGGGACGCAATACAATTTATCCTGTCTGTTTGTCTGTACCACCTAGATCTCAGGAACTACAAGTCAGACAGAGATGAGATATACACTGTTGGATTCACCGTGGGCTGAAAGGGTGGGATAAACTATTACTTTGGCTCTAAAGATGACATTTCCTTTTAAATCGCTTAGCCTTCTGCACCTGTACCCTCCAGATCTTGGAAAATACAAGTCAGACAGAGATGATTCATACACCTTTGGATTCCTCATCGCCTGAAAGAGTGGGAATAACTATGACGTTGACCTATTTTGGGGGTTAGTTCTTAAAGTAACATTTGATATACGGGGGCGGTTTTCGGTATTGCCTATAAAACCTTTACTTAGCTGATTTCTAATAAGTAGGTCAAAAAGCATAGCTAACCGATTGGGCCAAGAGAGCTAAAAGCTATAAATAAAATTCAATCAATAAATTACAAAGAAGATATAAAATGCAAAAAGGTAGGAATGTAAAACTAACGCAGTTGATTTTAGAAAAATACATTTACAGGAGTATTTTTGAGTCTGTTATAAGAAGTTACAAGAAAATATGTATTTTTTTTAAAGCAATTATTTTCGCTGTAACTGTCCATTACTTATACTTCTAACTCAGCCCTGTTTACAGGGATTATTCCAGTCGGTCCAGAACTTGCGAATTTCAGATTCTATGAAATTATATACCGGGTATTTCACAGTGACTGGAAAACGCAAGAGAAACATACTACAAGTGGTAAGCAAAATGTCTTTATTTCATGGAACCCTTGATGGGGAAAGGGATTTGGCAAGATTCGAAGGAGTTTTAATAGTTTTTATTTCATTATCTTTATTTTGAGAATATTATGAGTTTGCCTTATAGTCATACCATCGGGAGTGAAAATGGAGATTGTAATAAGGTGCACTTCTAAGGTTACTCAGCAGAGTATCTATTCCAGTCCAACTGTACAAAAAGCATGCTTGTGTATAAGTTCGTAATCTCGGCATTGCAGTTGTACTCTGCCATCTTCTTGAAATGCTAGTGCAGTCAAAGAATCTTATTATGAAATTCGCAGGCTAGAAAAACCTAAATGAACCTGAGTGAAAGAATGTTACCACCAAGTTGAAATAGAGGAATTATCCCGGCATTAGCCTGATATGACTGAGCAAAAATCCTTGAGTCAGTCAGGCCTCACGGTTATTGTGTTTTAGGAAAGTTTACTCACGTCTTTCCACAAGCTTTGAAAAATAAATTCCCGGACTTAAGACCTCGTACAAGGCTTGCCATGGACGTGATATTTACAGCATTAAGTCTGGGAAACTACCACGAAAACGGGGACTTCTGGTAGTTTTGGGGACAGAGATGAAGTGGAACAGCAACTACATACTGATTTTCGTCGATATTATGAAAATATTTTAAGTTCAGATTCGTGCCCATGAAAATATATATCCCTAATTTTCAGCCGAGTGGTAAATAGCTTCAGTACGACTAGTCCCTTGCTCGATCCGCAGTGGAAGCTGTCAATTTTAAGGTTGATCCAACACCATAATGCCAATGGGATGGTATTTGAATTCAGAAGTAGCAGACATCGGTCTTGAAAGCAAGACAAAATGACAATGGGAACTCGTTGGTCTAACCAGATGACATCCCTTGAACGAAAGCCGACTTCCAATCAAGCTAAGGAGTTATAATTATACGAATTAAGTCTGCACCAAGTCCCCCTCCCCCCTCCCCCCGCCCCGCATGTACAATGAAAAGCATGAAAAGAAGAAAGACAATCTATTTGAATTTTGGGAACCAGGCAGGATAGTGTTCAGGAAATCGTATGATATAAATAAAAAAAAGTTTTTTTTAAAGAATTTTGTTTTTAGCTGTGTTGTTTGACTACCTAACGTATGACGTCATCATATGTTGACAGACTAGTGGCGGATCCAGAGAGAGATGGGGAGGGGGCGGACCTCAAGGGAAAATATTTTGTTTTCAAAAACATTATTTCAACAATTTACCACAGAGGAAACTTCGATTTGTTTCTGGATTCATGTAATTAACCTAGAAATATATAATTTTCGATATATCGGTTTCATTTATCATGATAAAACTAAGTACTATGAGGGTGAAATATGATAAATTTATACTTAAAACATACATTTAGTGCGGAAATGTCGAAAAGGCATGTGGTCTATCCTTGGAAGCACAGAATATAGGGCAAATATAGGCCCAATACAGGGCCAGTGACAGCCAGTATCGGTCAAGGTTTGTCCAGTATTGTGCCGACATTGGCTCGATATCCTGTGCTGGTCCCTCTTCAGACCTACAGCCCCCCTTTTTACAAAGATCCTAGATTCGACCCTGCGGAAGACAATTATCTCAGCTAAAACGCATTTTTTTTTAAAATGTATTACTTCAACACTATTATGCCTGCCTTTACAAACTTGTCTTTCGTCTTTTTATTATGAGTTCTTCAAACGAAACTCATAATAGAAGGATATTGAAGAACTGTACAATGTATAAAACCACAGGTTATTCATCGACCTTAACCACCAGCACCAGCACCACCACCAGAAAAAGAAATCCGCATGACAAAATACAAATTACTCACCAGTATAGTTTGCATACGTCCGGGCGTGTGCTGGTTCACTTATCATCTGTCAATAGCGCTTTCACTACAAACAAGGATTGTCAACGAGTGAAATGAATTCCCAAGACAATATCACTGTGTCTACAACAAGAAGACTCAGCCAACCACCACCCCCGTCAACACGACAGACACTCTCACTAACGACTTTGAATTCGTGCAATGCAATTTCCTTTTTTTTCTTTTTAATGGACCACCAGAGGCGCTATTGTCGAACATGAGAGACAAAAGAAAGAAAATTGTAAGGAAAACGTATCATCCCACCCTCTTAACCTAATAACCTACCTTCCGCTTTTGTTTTTAGCAATAGTAGATAATTATAGGTCTATTTTGACAAGAAATCTCTAAGTATTGCTCTGTCATTTACTAAGTAAACATTAGTAAAGAGAAAGACGTATGGATACAATATATTACATAAGCATTACCAGATGATAAACAAATGCAGGGAATATGTACTGTAGACCCGACTAGAAAAAGAGGAGTGGATGTTGCAACTGTAGAAGTTGTAAACCCTGGCTCGGACTGCTTCATGACACAACCGACCTAACTTTTGTTTATCGTATCATGATAAAAAAAAAAGCCAGCGAAAACAGTACCGTATAAGAGCCCTTTTATGCGGGCGGCATTTGTCGTTGTGTCGTCCACGACAAAATGTCGTTGCGATTTCTAAGTCAACGGGAACAAATGATTGCTTATATGCACTGCGGCAACGACATTTGCCATCTGCGATCTGTAAAACATGTCATTGTATCCCAGAGATTGCACGACGGCAAATGTCGTTCAACCTGCTCTAAGTACATGCAGTCTTATGGATCCATTTATGCACGATGACATTTGCTGCATGTCTCGGCTGTTTATAGATCAATGTTGCCAAGCGATGGCTGGAGTTCCGTTACATGGAAGTTCATTCAAATGAGATCAGTGAGAGTTATAAAGAGAAATTTATTATCTAGATTCTGAACTATTTATAGACAAAATAAATAATAAAAAAGAGCATTATGTAAAGAGTGGTAAGTCATGTTTTAGTTTTTATTTTTATTTCGTATTATTTACTTAGGACTTCACTACTTTTTTTTTCTTTATAAATAATGGAAAATAAATATGCATTGTTCAGGATTTTATAATGCCGTTTTAACTCCTTTCTGCGTGTTGGTACATACTAATCGAAACAGTTGCGTAGGTAAGTGGGGGATATACCCCCCCCTTCGTTTGACTCCACCTATATGAACTTGTGAAGAAATAGTTTTCCGCAACAAATAGAATTAAGTTATGTTTGGAAGCATATAAGTATTAGTTAAAAAAAATAAAATTAATTGTAAGGACGGTAACAGCACTATGACTTACGCCCGTCACGATAATTTTTGTTTGTTTATTCTAAATAGATAAAGGATCTATTGAACATTTCGCGTTGTAGTTTCGTAATTAGGTGAAAGTGGTAAATAATCTTCAGGACAACCAGTAAAATAAAAATTCATGAACTTGAAAAAGCAGACCAAACGTTTAGACAACAGATTTCTGTGACAATCATATAGATATCGCCGCCGGTAAGAAAAGATGATTTCAAGAGACTAATAAAAAATATGGGAATTCCTGTTTACTGATAGCGTCAATGAGGGTAGCTCGGAGAAAATTTTAAATATAAAACATTTCGCACCTACGCTTGAAGCAGTTAATTTGTACGTAGAGAAGAAATAACAGACAATAGATATGAATGAAACATGGTTATATTATAAGATATGAATGAAAACTAGAAATTTAACAAAACTGGGAAATTTTGGTGCTATTGTAAGATACAGAGCAATGTAAGACCTTTCAGATCATAAGGGAAGAAGATGAACATTTGGAAAAACTGACTTTATATGGAGCATTATAGTAACTTTTGGCTTCGGTCTGTCACCAAATTATGTGAGTGCAATGCTAGTTGAAATTCACTCGAACCCGTGATCTTGAAGACGCTGGTCTAGTGTCTAAGACCACACGACTACAGCGTTCGTCTATAAGGAGAGAAGAGTCTATAACCATTAAAATCAAATGATTGAAATCTGCAATCAATTTTCAATTAAAGAGTTTGTTACCTGAATATACAGATGTTTTTCTGTCTTAGCCGATGAGACTCTAAATATGACATTGTTGGTAGCTACGTCAAAGATGAGTATATAAAATCTTTTAAAATATAAGTTTGTTCACGTGACTCGAGGTGTTAATTATGAGTTCTTATTTTGATAAGAATATGATGTTGATAGCAGTTTGCTGGGAAATTTAAAAAATATTCAAGACATAATGTGACAGTACTCTGTTGCAATTTAAGTGCATTGTGCAACTCAATGTGGAAGGATTTAGGATAATTCATATTTGACTGATACTGAACTATTTACGAGCCATTGGAACACTTAGGGTCATGTTTATGAATCACTACCAAGAGCGTTGAAATGATATGCTTCTGGGAGCCACCCACCTTTTGGGAGTGATTCTAAATATGACCCTTCGTTTGTTTTTATATCTGCTTACGGAGAGCGCATTTTTGGCATTCTAAACGGTGTAAATATATCACCTAGAGCATAAATAAAATACTAAATATTATAAGAAAACGGATTTAAAGTACAATTCATGATTTTAAAGTATTAACCTAATTTATGTTCGAAGAAAATGTCCAAATTTCTTTATCGAACAATGTCACAAGCTCAGATTAAACGTATGTAATGAATTTAATTTATTTCTACTATCTTGTCTAGTTTTATTCGAATTAATTAATATTTCTCTACGATTAACCGCTGTACAGATTCTTACAGACGTAATACCTTTACTTACTAGAAGCTGTGAATAATGCCAAAGATGCTGTTGTAAAGTTTAAAAGAACCAAAGAAAACTATCAGAAGGAAGATAAAATAAGTCGCAGTAAATCGGAGTGCAGAAGAACATATGAAAATATGTACAAAAATCCAGAAAATGAGATCCAATTACAGTATACTACAAGCTCTTTCAGGCGTGTATCCGGATTTTTTTCTTAGTGTGTTCAGAAATTTTTGGAAGGTTCAAAAAGGGTCTGGATATGAAATTAGATAATAAATACCATACAAGGTAACTTAAAATTTTTGGCCATTCTAGAGCAGTGATAAACGAAGAGCAATACAGTGGACGGTACGTACCTTTAGGTTTCGAAGTAAGCTCAATCAGCATCCAACACCTTTTGCCAACGTTCCTGCGGCTGCACAATACCCTGGTGATAAAAGTCGGCGGTCTTCGAGGCAAAGAAGTCCTTGAGTGCGCTCCGCAGGTCTCCCTCATTGGCGAAGGATTTCCCACGGAGGTGGTTGTCGAGGGAATGAGGTGGTAATCGGTTGGCGCAAGGTCCGGTGAATATGGTGCATGACACAGTCTCCCCCAGCCAAGTTGCTGAAGGGTCTCTCAGGTCCTCTTTGCCACATGCGGCTTGACAGTGTCGTGAAGGAACAGCACACCCTTGCGATTCACCAGTGCCGGCTCCTTTTGCCGCAATGCACAGTGCACCCTTTGTAACTGCTGTGAGTAGAGGTCAGCAGTGATGGTCTGACCAGGTGGAAGGACTTCGCAATACACCACTTGGCGACAAGTCCACCATAAAGAGAGCATAGGCTTTCGTGGGTGCAGATGTGCTCTTGAGGTGTGAGGAACAGGGTCACGTGGCGGCAACCAATGTCTAGTACGCTTGGGAATATCATAGAGGACCCACTTTTCGTCACCCGTGAGCAAACGATCAAATATGAGTGTGTTCAGGTGCCGAGTGAGCAAGGACAAACAGGCTGTCACTCGTAGTTCCTTGTTGGCTGCAACAATATGTGGTGTACCCACTTGCTAAACTGTATGTCTTCCCTATCCCATGCAGGTGCAGTCTGAGTGTTTTAGCGGAAATATGGAACCTTTCTTCAAGTTCATCACACGTTAGACCACTGCCCTTCTCGATGGCTGCTTTCAGGGGCTCGTCATCCAACACATGCGGTCGTCCACTGCGAGATTCATCAGCAAGGCTCATATCTCCCGAACGGAACTTTCGGAACCAATGCCTGGCGGTGAGTTCGTTCACGGCATTCTCAGCAAATGCCTGGCATATGCGGCGACTCGATGCGGTAGCTGACAGGCCCACTATAAAATCATACAACAAACACACGCTAACAAGCTGTTTCGATACCTACATTTCTCTTTTACACTGGACGAGCTATGACTGCTGTGTGTGTACACCGTGCATGTATTTCTGAAGGTCGATGGTCAGACTAACTCCCTATTGCTTGGCAGGCACGTGCGTCATTTCGTTTTCTCTGTGTGGGCGCATGATTAATGGGACGTCAAAAACGGCCAAAAAATTTTAGGTTACCTTTGTAATTACACCTAAAATTATGCTGAGTTTACAAAGATATTGGAATTTGGGAAAGGTTCGCACCCTCTTAACTCTTGGCCTAGCTATGTCACTGAGCTATATGAAAAAAGAGCATGGGTCTAGAATATCCAATACCTTCAAAAAACAACTAATAAAAATGATAGTACGATAACAAAAGTGTTATCTGAGGTTTCGTTTATCTTTGAATTGAGGACACTGAATACGAGAAAATAAGATGCCCAAAATTAGAAGAGTTTCAATTTTCCTTCG
>JAGDQP010051470.1:0-14011 GCA_022664845.1 Lepisma saccharinum | reverse complement strand
ATTACATATAGTATAGGGTGGGGTGTCTAGTAGGAGATTCCAATATTTTTGTTTTGCGCTGTTCTATATTGGGTCCCGCAGACACATGAAACTTCGTTTAAACTGTTATTTTTTAAATAAACCTTTGAAAACCGGGCCGAAACGATGATTGTACCCTCACCAATTTGGTTCAAAATTACATATAGTATAGGGTGGGGTGTCTAGTGAGAGATTCCACCATTTTTGTTTTGCGCTGTTTTATATTGTGTCCCGCAGACACATGAAACTTCGTTTAAACTGTTGTTTGTCAAATAAACCTATGAATACTGGGCCGTAATGACGTGGGTTACCTTGGCAGACATCTGCCAATTCTGATGTATTTCATGTTAAGTCAACGTCGTGGTTTCCTTTGGCAGACATCTGCCAGAATAAAGGTTCTTTCTGATAATTAATGTTTTATAGCAACCTTGTATTTTTCGTAAATTTTTTTGGCAGATGTCTGCCAAGATCACTCTCGTTAAAATTAAGGCCTTCCCGTGCTCCAAGTACCACTTGATTTGATTACGATCGCAATAATGATAAACTTATCAAGTAGATTAGAGTAGTAGAATAATAATAATTATAACTTTACATTTGAAGTTAAAAAGTAAACGATTAAGAAACGACAATGCTCTGTATATAAACCGTTTAATCTCGTTTTGATTTTTAATTATTTCTGTTTACACGGGGCGGTTCCGTTATAATAATATTAAAAATATTAAAATTTGTTTCTTTATGTTGGTTGCATGAAAAGAAGCCAGTTGCAAGAAGCTCTTCTTTCTCCCGCCAGAGGGCAGCATTTGTTACAAAACACTAAAGCCATCTACCGTCAGCTTTGTGAACTTGGTGAACACAACAATCACGAAAGGAAAGCATTTGAAGACGCGTATAAATTTACTATACAGTACGTTGTCCCGGTACAAATTATAAATGGTTACAGAAATTTATTAAATATTATGCGTTTTTAAAGCTCGTTCTCATGGTGGTTGCGTTATAATATTTGTAGCGTTAACATAGGGAGGATCAGGGGACAATATAGAGAAATGTATGTATTAAAACTTGCGTTTTTTAAAAAAGGAGAATCCAACCTCATGAAAAGGGCCTCTAGATTAAAATGAGCCGGAAATATCAAGGTAGTTAAACGTAAGCCTGAAATAAGTTCCTTTGTACCTTTCTTTGAGACGCCAGCGTGAAATCTTAAAATAAAGCTAACTAGAAGAATAATCACGTGATAGTTCAGAATCACTGGATTTTAAAAGGCTGGGAAAATCACGGTCGTCGAACAGAACACTGTGAAATCAGCTTATCTTTGCCCGCTTAGTTGAAGAGCCGGTAGACAGACGGACAAAATGAAATTTAAAGAACATAGAAACAACATTCGGGACCACTAAAACGAGAAAACCCTTCACGATTTATTATGTACAACTGATGACTTAACCTCCTGAGATCTAGGCAACTCATATAACACTTAAGAATCGAAGCGCTGCTTATCTACAGTACAAGGATGATCACACTTGGTAGCCTTTATTTCGTAGTTGAGTGTACTACAAAAGACTTGACCACTTCAAAAATGTATTAAATGTAAAGTGAATAGGGGTTAGTGGACCTAAGCTTTCTGGGTAAGTGTGATAACTGGTTGTCATTTCACTAGTGAGCCTATTTTAATGTATGGGTAATGTAGTTCCAAGTGTGTTGATTTTGAAGATTTTTTTAAATTTCCTGAAATCCTTAATCCAGAACGAAGTTGTGAACTTAGTTAAGGTTTTCCGAAATCTGAGAAAATAGAAAATGTAATAAAGCTCTCAAAAACCGTACAAAAGACAAGCATATACCAAATATAGTCTTACAGGCTAAGTAAGAATACTTGAGTCGTCGAAATATAAGAAGTACGTATGCCTAGGTAATTAGTGAATTGATCAAAAGGCAAAATATGTCTTACGTTAAAGAAAAAGTAAACCTCACGAACATACTTGCCGCGAGCCCAGTTGGTGCACTTATCCCGAGGGTACACATCTCACGGGCAAGCGTACTAACGGCAGACATTTGCAAAATGTTATTTGTACAGGAATATCAACTACATAGTTGAAATCTACATATCAAATTTACTAGGAGACGACGCCAAAATGTACATCCACTTTACAACCAAACATATATGGGGCGAAAGTACATCGAAAATAAAGTGACACGTGTCCCGGCATTCGTCCATATAGGCACACGTTAACGTAGAAAAAAATATTATTGTCTGGAATAGAGGGTTTAGCCTGCATGGATTATCGATATTTTTACTTACAGGAGAATCTCGTCATGTTGACAAGGTGAAAGTAAATTGAAAATAAGCCGATACGTATTTCGGCGTTTGCTTCAACATTGCTATTTGCAAGAGAAAACCGAACAATTGTTGTAAGGTGGTCCGTGCACTTATGAACCTTCCTTTGCAAGTTGCGCAACTACTGATCACTGTTCTCTCCTATCAACCGCTACTCCAGTGTAGAGTGAGACCCTAGGTTGTACACGGGTGTTCTACGACGCGAAGTTTGCTTTTGCCTACACTGGTATGTGGCACAAGTAAAGTGAGGTTAGTACCATAGTATAAATACAGTACATACATCGCCATGTCGCACGAAGCACGCGCATACCAACCAGGATGCTCGAAGAAAGAAAGTGGTATATACAGGGTGTCCCATTTTAAACCCACCACTGTAATATTCGAAAGCACTGAACGAAAATACAAAAAGTTTGCAGTGCCGACAGTGGGGGGGACAGCCTTCCATGTGCAATAGAGCGATGCCACATGCAGAATGTTGCCACCTCAACATAAACTTATATTTTATCAAATGGGATGAAGGTTCAATACTTTCGGAGGTGATAGTATGAGTTATGTTAAATAAACAAAAAGGTTTATATGAACATGTGTGAAATTCTGCTTCGTTTTGGAGATACAATGATTCCAACTTGGAACCGAGAATCAACGTCTAACAGACGAAGAAAAGGAATAATTCTCAATAAATCGGAAACGACTCATTGAATGAAACTTTCGTTTGCAGTAATTAGTATGTAACAACATAGTGGATACCAAGATTGAAAACACGATATCACCAACATGTTGCCAGTGTTGCCAGTGTTGCCAACCCGGTATATCGTTTAAATTTTTCAAATGACACTACGTTTTATTATTAGCTATTTTACACTCTCTAATGGTGATATCGCAGTGTTGCAAACTGTGGATAAGAGAGAAAGGTTTTCTCGATCTTAAACGAATTACGTATTTCCCTAGCATATTTCATCCAACATGAATTCAGAGGAATTTAACATCGATGTGTGTGCAACTTTTAGGAATTCCACTCTAGAGCTTAGCAATCTGAATTTTCTGGGACAACCCCAGCGGCCGCCCATCCTGACTCAGGCATTTCCAGGATTTTCTTCGGTCATACCAGTCAAATGCCGGGATGATACGTATCTAAGAACTAGGTCATGGTCGACGAGCTTGCAATATCTTTCCCAACATCTTAAATCGGCCTAGTCCTGAGATGCCAAATGTACATTAATTAACTCAACCTCTTATCTCCAGCAGATTCAGAGTACCATGCATTTTGGGGTGACCAAGATTTCTTGATATTTTCTTATGCATTTTTGTGTGCTGAATCTAGAAATGCCGGGTGCAACTCTGCCACCCTTGAGCAATTTTTATCAACGACGATTTTCTACAGGATGTTTTGCTTTCTGTTTTGGAATGAATTTGTCTAGTAACGAAGGTATTATTACCATTACCTCGTTACGTATTTCATTCATATTTTATTTATGATTCTTAAATAAATCCAACCAACATGTACAATTAACATTTGTAAGAATTGGTAAGTCCCACGCTAGATGGAAGCACTGATTGCTTCTTAAAATAGATACGTATCTCTGAAATAGTGGGTCAAACTTCGGGAGGTGATTATTCATATCAAAACAAGAAAAAAACTTCCTTTGAAGAAATTTCGGAACATGTGTAGTTTCGGAGCTACAGGCACTCAAAGTTTGCGAGGCATCGTCACCAATGACGTCGTATCTCCACAAATAATGATGTAGGCGGTTTCGGCTTAACAAATCACAATCAATGTAGTACCAAATGCATAAATATGAGGCATATTTACGATTGAATTGGGCCGCGTAGCACTTTTGACATTTTTTTCTTGCTTTGACGTGAGGCAGCTTCCAAAGTCTGTCTAATTATTTCAGGGACACCGGTACATGTTTAAAATTTACGTTTTCCTTCCAGTTTAATTAATGAACATCAATTTTACATTATTCGGTTAAGAAAATATGCCGAATTTTCTTCTTGCGTCGTTATTATGATTAGTTCTAAACTTCGTACAGATATTAAACCACAATTTGTAATTATATGCTAGTAGTAGGCGTCACTTATACTACGACTCAGAACCATCAATGAACATATCCGATTCAGAGCATCCTAATTTACAACGAACTGAACATAAAACAAGTCTGATTCATTCATTTCTTCTAACTCATTATAAGAGTAAATTTAAAACACATAAACTACTTTTGCAACATCTCCTGGAATATATCTCTCGAGAAAACATCCCAAATCGTACCACCAAAAACGGCATAATAATTAAACCTCCTGATAAACATCTGATGAACAACCATCATAAATAAGCATAGCTACCAAATTTTCAGCAGTCAAGCCAATTTCACTTCTAGGGTACAAGAGCCACGCTACGACCCCGAAACCGTCAATCCATCCTACATGTTTAATTCGAGGAGCTGACCCACATATAACAGATTCTGAAGCAGAGAGAACTCAAATATGCCATCATGTCTGAGATTAAAAACCAAAGAAGGTAATCTCAGCTACATGATCAAAGTCTTAACACCTCACCAGCCTATCATTGATAACTTACTACATATAGGAGCCTACATTTGTAAGAATGCTGCAGATGTGAGCCTTAACGCACTACCGCACCCATTCCTATTCGCTGTGAGAGCTGTCTGATCTACAATGTGCATGAAACAAGCCACTGTCCAAGCTAACCCAAATCTGGATACTGTTCTGTCCCACACCACATCAAATTACGTCAATATACAACAACCTACCAAAAACAGCCAATGTGGTAAACAACATCCTACATCTTCATAGAAGTGGACAGGCCGTTCTCCACCAATCTACATCTCACCGTTCCTCTTCGCCTCCATGCTTAAACCCAAACCACATTTACTCTCCCAACACACAGTCAAACAAATCATCGATATCTTCCCCCTCAGACTTCAAATTTACCATCCGGGAACCAGAGAAACCATACTCACTCATATGACATGACCTCGATTTACTGTCGCGTAATCTGTTCAACCATCTTCATCATAGGTCAACCAAAACCGTTTTTTTTTTTGTCTCTAAAGACAGGATAAATGATTAGCGACACAAAATGCGTTATGAGGCAGAGACACTGTACACTGTCTAGCGAAAATATCGGCATTCCAGATGCTGTGGTTAAAGATTGATGTGCTACTCTTTTGGTAGTTCATTTGCCAGTATAGGGTACAGTCTCTGGTTTAGCAGAGATTGTTTACTGTTTTGTTTCACAGCTCTTAACAGAACGTGAAGCAGCGTCCGATTTGTGCAATTTCCTGAGACGGGGTAAAGTTCTTTAGACTCTTGATTTTTGTTTGTTGATATCCCAGGTTTGTGGGCTATTTCGGAAAACAGAGCCTGGGATAGCTGTTGCAGAGAGGGGGAATCCCAACCATCTCCGCTTACAAATCGAACTCTGCTTGTGAAGTATTTATCATATTTGACCATTACTTGGACTACAGAATTAAATCATCCATCAGAAGATTACACTCTGAAGCTCCTAACAGAAACTATGCTAGCAGAGTTATCCACGCCTTTACCTTCCGTGAATATTATGCTAGAAAATTCTCACAATAAGCAACTCTGATGCACTTAAATGTTGAATCTTGCGAAAGAAAATAGTACAGATTACAAATTGGTAGTAATCTTTCTTAGTCCTATACCTCAAAAACTGTAATATGGACGTATTTCACTATAGGGATTATTTAGAGGAACTGATTGTTACAATTACTCGCAAAGCCATTCACCTTGTAACGAAAAATTGTGTAAGTATTCTAACGTGATAGCTGATGACACAGATGTATTTCGTTTCGTTGTTTTATTACCATCATTACAACTTTACCTGCATATTAATTCAGACTTCAGCAAGTCAGGAGAGAACAGTTATAGATATTGGTGGAACAATTAAACAACATGCAATGCCTCAGATGATTTGTGCACATGCTCTCACTGGATCTGATACAGTGCCTTACATGTATGGTATTGGGAAAGCTACTACCATTAAGCAAGTGTTAAAAGAAATTATGTCTTAAAAAAAATAGGCTCTCAGGAAGAAATGACTAATGATATAACACAGGAAACAAGTCCTTTATAACCGCTTGCTATTGTGTAAAACACGTGAAGTCTATATATGACAGAAGTTTAGATTACCATTTGAAGGAATATAAAGCCTGCTCACACAGAAGCTTCACTACTTTGTTCCCTTCCACCCACAACGGAAGTCTATGTTCAGAATGCTCCTTCCACCTAGCGGTGCTGATTTGCCTGAGTGCAGACAGAACACAACCACCACCGAATCTTGCTCTGCGAATCTTGACCCACATAGGACGAAGCAACCAAATTGTTAAGAACAGTTATGTTAAGTTGTTCCTCCAGATGTTGAACTAGCTCCAAATGTTCAACGAGCTCCTGACGATGTACTTCACCTCATCAAACGCCCCTGCTCGTCATAAAATCATGCTCGATTAGAAGATGTACCATGTTGGAAAACTACTGTGTTGGAAACCTACTGTGTTGGAAACCTACTGTGTTGGAAAACTATTGTGTTGGAAACCTACTGTGTTGGAAAACTACTGTTGGAAACCTACTGTGTTGGAAAATTACTGTTGGAAACCTACTGTTGGAAACCTACTGTGTTGGAAAACTACTACTGTGTTGGAAAACTACTGTGTTGGAAAACTACTACTGTGTTGGAAAACTACTACTGTGTTGGAAAACTACTGTGTACCATGCTCTGTAAATGATTTAGTGGTACATGTTATAATTAGTTAAGTTTTCAAGTGGCGGCGCTGATGAGAATAAGGACAGCGATGGGAATATTACCGCAAATTTACATGAGAAATGTTGAACATATTATGTTAATGGTTTCTTGTATCACCATATTCATATTTGTTGTTCTTTGTTTTCAACTTTCTGTGATTTTTTAGCGTCTTCTAAATAAATAACTATGAATAATGTACTTGCAACATAAATGTAGCTTTAAACCATTATTTTTACCATCCTAATATTCCTGCGATTTTTATTATGCATTAAATATTTCAAGAAAGATTCAAATATAAGTGTGAATTTTGGAACACCCTGCAGTAGTTCCTAGTTAAATTAAAAAACATGTAAAAACTGTGCAAATTGCAGCTGTTATATTCCCATCAGAACACCAAAATAGAATAAAACATCATGATTATTTCTTCTTTTTAGAAATGGATAACATACTAATAAACATATTCACAAATAAAAGTGATTTTCCGAATACCTTGTAGAAATTCCTCCCTAATAAAAAAAAATGCTCAAGGGTGCCAGTGTTGCACCCGGCATTTTTGGATTCTGCATACAAAAATCCATAAGAAAACGTCAAAAAACCTTGGTCACTTCCAAATGCAAGATTCAGTCGAAATCTTATGGGCTGGCTGCCATCCTAATAGAAACTTACTTTTACCGGTAAAAACTTAAGATATGAATTAATATTGTGAGGTACAAAATCTGTTTTTTTTTTTCTTCCTCTTGTGGAAAATACTAGTATGTAACCTAATGCATACAATTATCTCTGTACCTATAATTTGGTGTTATTTTAGAACTTTTCTCCTTCCTTTTTCACTATGAAAATTGCCCCTAATATTCCTATCCTAACCCTGTTTATTACCAATAGGAGGACGGAATTACTAATTAATTATATTCGTCTGACGTTTGTGTACAATGTGATGTGCTACTGTCCGTTCTTAGGTGACTCCTAATGATTCTAGAAATCATGATAACGAACAGTAAAAGTCAGATTGCGGATAGATGTCACACAAAGGCATTTACATATTAGTCAGGCCTACATTAACTGTGTTGCTTAGACTTCTTTTGTAATGACCTCGTTAATTCATGACCTTAAATTCAACATGGTACGAACAGTTGCTGAAGGTCTTACTTTTAGTTAATTTTTTAATAACACTTTCATGATTATAGTTACATGTATGTGCTTAAACTCAGATCTAATTGCAGGTCGTTTTGATTTATCATAAAACTGATCTGAATTGAGAACATTTGGATGAAATAGCAATTATTTTAATACATGTTAGAATTGAATTTTAATTATGACCTTCAGGCATCTAAGGCTGAGGTCGGGTTAGGGGAGGGAGCGGAAGCGGGAAGGTGTCTGCCAGGGCCTAAGTTCAAGGTGTCATCCCGGCATTTGTCTGGTGTGACTGAGGAAAAAGCGTGGCAAAACCTGAGGCAGGATTGTCGGATGCTGGGATTGAACTCATGGCCTCACAAGTGCTAAGCTAACATTCTACCACTGAGCTACGGCCAGTCGGTAACACTTGTTAAAAAAAATATGTGAATATTGTTGATTTGTTATTTTTAAAAAAGATTAATGTTATTACCGTTCAGAAAGTTTATATTGTTTGATGTGTAACTACATATACTACAAACAGAAAAGAAATAATTGAAGGTAACGAACGTGCCCGAGTTCACTATACACTGAGACCAAGGTGAAATTAAATCATTTCATGGTATTGATACGGTGGCACTATATACTTCTATTGCAACGATCTTGTGTAGGGAATGGTACGTGTATGCTTGTCTTATAAACACGAGTAGTTCAATTCAAGTTTCTTATACAGAAAAAAGTATCTATCCTCATAATTTATAATAATAAAACTAATGAAAAAAAGGGTCTTACGTTTTTCTTCTTTGCAACCCACACTGTAAAAAATATTAAGAAACATTCCTGAAGAAATCCAGGCAACCTAGTTACCTGGAAATTTCCATTGTCTTGACTGACAAAAACCGGTGTAGTTCATTTTTCAGGGACACTGAGAGTAAAAAGATGGAAGTCTGAAACGAAACTCGAACATGGATTGGTCAGTTGGAATTCCACCGCCTTACTGACTGCACAAGCTGCCAGTAATAAGAAAACACCAGAAGAAAACCGTATAGAGGGTCTGAATGCGTTGTCAGAACTCCGAAGATATAAACTAAGTTACTCCAACCACTTATACCACATTTCGGTTTGTCAATTTGAGATCGGAATACCCATTCCTTGACAATAATGTTCCATTTCCGGAAAAAATAAGTAATCAAGATGGCGGTAGCAACACTTGATCAGCGTTTGGTCAGATAGAAAAAATAACTGTTTCTACGCATGTGCACAAATCACACGGGAACTTACAACTGAGAACTTAGAATAACATGAAATAAATTTGTCTGTTCTTTTTTATAATTACTCTCGATAACTGCAAATACTGATAATTTCCTGATACATTACAGGATGTAGCAAGGAACTTTCCCAAAATGTTAAACAGTGCTCATGGTCCTGCGACTACGATAAGTAACTTCGAATCAGCTGTCAGTACAATGTAAAATCGGTTTCGTAATATTGAGAAGAAAGTTCTTATCTCTGATAGAGAAAACCTTTACTTAGAAATGAGAGATCAATATTCTCAATTGAAAATGAGAATATATCGTTCTATAAATGATATCACTGGCGTTATTTGCCTTTACTTAGAAATGAGAGATCAATATTCTCAATTGAAAATGAGAATATATCGTTTTATAAATGATATCACTGGCGTTATTTGCAAAACTTGGATGTTCACATTTTAAATTTGGTAAGAATATTAATATCTCATTTCTAAGGAAACTGTTTTTCAAAGCACAGATAAGAACTTTTTTTTTCTAAATAAATAAATAAAAAAAAATGAACCTGCATGTGGCGCGGCTTGGAATCTTGCTCACGCCAATAATATTGGCAAAAGGATTTCCCGGGTGTTTGCAAATACCAACTAGGTGGATACCGAGCTAGTACATGTAATAAAGGACCTTATTTCTACCTCACTCGTTACTTTCCATAAGTGATTGCCGATTGAGGTAATATCTTAAACGCGATGACATGTAGCCTAAGAGTCAGTTCTACAATCGACTGCTAAACTTTAAGTTAGCGCTAAGTTGAGGCCAAGTCTGATTTGGGCCAATGAGTGTACGTAAAGTGAGAGTTGGTCTCAACTTAGCGCTGACCAGAAGTTTAACAGTCGATTGTAGAACTGATCTTTAATACGGCAATAAACTCCAGAAATGTAGTTTAAAAGTTTTAGTTTTAGATTCCTAATCGCTTAAAGCAGAAGCAAATGATTTATCGAAATAAAACCTTTCAGTTTCGTTAAACAGTATTAATATTTGGTTGAAGCTCAGTTGATTTCTTGTTGGTTTCCGTTTCATATCATTCAGTGCCACAGGAAACTCGCTAATATTTGATGAGCAACACAAGGATCAATTTATATACATATATACAGAGAGAGCGATAGCGAGAAAGAGAGAGAGAGAGATAAAGGAAGGAAGAGAAAATAGATTCGAAGAGGAACATCCAGATTTAAGCTAATATTGTCAGTAACTCAGAGAGATAAACAAAGAAAAGCAATAGTTTCTAAAATCTAAGGATACGAGAGAACTTATTATAATAATTTATAATTGATTAAAGGAAGCATTGTAATTAAGTACACTAATTATCTTCCTCAATCTCCCATCCTCCCCCACCCTCACCCCTCGCCTATGTGGAATCTCTTCCACATTTCTTCTCACTTTTCCCATTTCAATTTGGATGACTTTAAAAGAATAAAAAAATGGCGGTATTGATTAAAACATTAATTAGCGAGTTTTCTTCATCCTCTAGTCCCCTCCCGTCCTTTGCATTCATTTCGCCTGCCTTCATACAAACAGCAGCAGTCAAGATATAATTAATTAGTAGCATCGCATCGCATCGCAACACAAGAAGATTTTGCGTTTTGTAAAGATTCCTCTGTTTCTCTCTCTGAAGGCAGAAGAAGATCAGAAACGTCCTAATTAAAGACACAAGCAGTGGCAGAAGAAGAAGAATTGGATGGGGTAAGAAGTGGAAGATGCGAAAACAAAGAATAAACGCAGAAATGAAAGAAGAAGCAGAAGAAATATGTAGGAAGAAGTGAGCAAAAGCAATTGAACAAAGACATAATTCTGTTTGGTTGATTGTGGATAGAAGACGTGGTACTGTTGGTAGGAGATGCGATGTTAGGAGTTTTGAAACAGGGGTGTGTTGGGGGGAAAGGCATTGTGCAGCGGCGAAAATTTAAATTGCAGAGTTTGCGTCAAATAAGTAGTTAGGAAGAGAGGAAGAAAGAAAGAGAAGAAGAAAAGGAAGGACAATAAAATCTCAACCTTTCAATTTTAATTGCAACGATTCAAGAGCATTTGAACGTGATACTCGTGATGCTGTCATTATTACCTTTTTTTCTTTGTTGGTTTTCATTAGGAAAGGGAAAACTCTGAAATTAAACTAGAATTAATATATTCACATACCAACAAAAATTAATGTAATTAAAATTTTCATTTTCTTCATACACGTAAAGGCTTTAATGTTATTTTGATTTCAGTTCCAAATTAAACTGTGGGACGATTGTAATATGCAATTGTGTAATTTAATCTTGTTATCTGTAAATTATTTAGGATTTTCCTGCTTCTTTTAAGTAACATTATATTTTTCACATTTCTACAACTTATTATAGCAGAATTAAATGCTATTGTTCAGACTTTGCACTTTGGTCTCTTTCTACATCTAGTCCAGGTTCTTTTGTACAGACTTTGTTCCATCTTCTCCTAAGTTTTGATAACATATTATGCTGAACCTATACTCGTGCAAGAAATATTATGCAAGTTGCATACCATAACTCCCGAAGTGGTGAGACAGTATTTAACTGAATACCTAACCATAATAGTAGTAGTATCGTCACTTGAAAGCACTTTGTGAGGAATTGCACTACTTTCCCCGTACCTGGCTGATGGCAAGGAGTCGATTTTCCAGGGCTGTATGATACGCTATGTCGCCGTGTTTGTTCATAATGTATAAAAGGTTACGAACACCTTTTTTCATTCCCTTCGTGAAAGGCTACGAGCATATTTCGCATCCCCTATTTATTAAAGACTACGAACACATTTTCCAACCCTTATTTAACAAAGCGGAAATTTTACAAAAGACTACGGCACCTTTTTTGCAACCCTTATTTAATATAGCAGAGATTACGCCCTCCAACACTATGAAAGGCTACGACCCCTATTTAATATAGCAGAGATTACACCCCATATAGTGCACAAGGCTACAATTCATCCCCTATTTAAATATAGCAGAGATTAACCCTGCATAGAACGATAGCAGAAATAGACTACGAACCCCTACGGCCCCTTTTTTAACCCCCAATTTCCATAAAAGGCTATGACCCCTATTTAACATGGCAGAGATTACACAGGCAAAGGGTTTACAGGTACATTGCAGCCCCTATTTAACATAATAGAAATTACACACATACATTTTCGCAACCCCTATTTAACTTAGCAGAGATTATTTAACCCCACATCGTGCACAAGGCTACGATTTACTCCCTATTTAACATAGCCAGAGTTATAAAAAGATACGAAGCTCTTTTTCAACCCTTACAGAGGTTACGGTCCATCCCTTATTTATAAAAGACTACGGCACCTTTTTCCAACTCCTATTTAACATAGCAGAGATTAGACCAGTGCATAATTTTGTGAAAGGGTACGAAGCTTATTTTGCAACCCTTATTTAACATAGCAGAAGTTTCATAAAAGACTACGAAGCCTTATTTAGCATAGCAGAGATTATAACAGAAATCTGAAGTCGATTTCTATACCACACCCTATAACCTAGATAAAGGTCAAATATATCTCGTAAATGGCTAGACATATTGAAATTCTGTTTTCACATTTTGAACTAGGGCACTGATTAATATTTGTGAAAAAATTGGTGACCTCGAGGTCAAAGGTCACATATTAAACGATGTATATCTCGTAAACGGATAGACATATTGGAATTTTGTTTTCATATTTAGTATGTGGGCACTGAATACTATTTGAGAAAAAGCAGTGACCTCGAGGTCAAAGGTCAAATCTGAAGTCAGTTTACTAACTTCGCTCCCGTAGTCGTAGAATAATAAAACTTATAATGCAATTTATTTTATTAGCTAGAATGTCAAATATGAAAATAACTTCTTTCTAACTATTGTCGCTTCTAATATATGGCGGTTCGAATTTTGTCGAATTTTCGAATTTAGACGCAGAATTAAGAAACTCGCAGATTATATGTTATTCGGGTCGGTAATGTCGAATGTGAAAACCGCATGTCTCTATCACTTACAGCTTTTGAGATATTGTATATTGGACCTTTGACCTTTACCCCAAGGGTCACAGAATACTAATTTTCAAATGTGTTTTGTTGCTCTAATACTGAATCTAAAATTAGTTTTTTGCTATTACTTGCCGTTTTCAAAAAATGGAGGGTTAAATATTTGACCTTTGACCTCTGAATTTTGAATTTTATTACTCCAATAACCAATATACATTGGTGTCTGGAGAGTTCAGACACTAACAATGGTATGATACGATATTTATATTTTATGAGTACAGTCAAATAACGTATTGTAATGTACACAATAACATTCGTGATTTGGACAATAATTTTTGCTATATAGATTTGTGAACAAATCTATACATAATTCATAATACATAATAATAGTACACAATATATAATAGGTTTACAAAATACATAATAATAATCACTAATATATGGAATTGCACGATATTAAATGATGTATAGAATAGACAATAAGTTTTTAA
>JAGDQP010051469.1:0-14011 GCA_022664845.1 Lepisma saccharinum | reverse complement strand
TGTCTTTCTGTTGTTTCTTCTCACCTAAACGTTCTTTCGTTGAGCCCTTGACTATTACGAATTGCCTCCCATATCTTACCTACATCAATTTCACTATTAACTTCATCTTTATTACTATTCGAGTCGACTAAAATTTAGAACCTATTTTAGATTTCGAGTTGGTAGTTTGCCTTTTTCCTTGGAATATCTAATCGTTTAACTTCGAAATTAAGTTGTTTTGTTCCTTTGCCTTCTCTGTTCGCGATGCATAACTATTCCCTCACTTTTGTGATCACAAACTGATGGTTTGGTGTCACCTTCCGCTCCCCTGCAAGAGTAACGTCCATTGTTTCTGTGTCTTCGTCTATCTACTAATACGTGATCGATCAGGTTGAGAGTTTTGCCATCCGGAGATATCCATGTGCATTTGTGTTCAAAGTACGTGATTTCTTTAGTAGGTTTTTGGACATCGTGAAAGGAATGTCTTCCTCCATTGTTGTTGGTCTTTTCGTGAAGGCTGTATTTGCCTGTAGTAAGTGTATGTTTTTCCTCTTTCCCTACCTTAGCGTTGAAGTTACCTAACACAATTTTGGCATTATACTCGGTAATAAGTCAATCTTTTTAGCTCCTCTTAAAATGTATGTTTATCATTATCATTAACCACCTCGGTGGGTGCATAGATATTTATTAAAACCGTGTTGCCCCATCGAGTACGTATCGTAACGTAAGATAGTCTTTCGCTTACGAACTATATTTTAAACTTCCAGAAGAACATTGTTCTTAATAATTAATCCTTTTCTGAAATCCTGAGACATGTTCCCCGTAGCAGAGTGTACTTGTCCTGTTGGATGCTATCTTGACCCTCCAACCGGACCTTCTGTATTGCTAATGTGTACACCTCGTACTTCACGGTCTCGATTACCACCACCTGAAGAGCGCCCATTTTGTATAACATTGTACGTTCCACGTTCCTATTCTAAAGTCTATCTTGATTATGTTCTTGGATCCCCTGAAGCAGTCCTCGCCCCGAGATCCGAAAAAGGGACTAGTTTACCTCCGGAATATTTACCCCCGTGAGAATCCATGAACTATATGTTACTACTTCTTGACATGATTTAGCGGTGTAGAATTGTCAGCTCTATACGACCTCGCAAGTCAGGATGTCGTCCTATGTCCATCTCTGAGCCTTGCCGATGTCATTCTTGTGCCTCAGGATGGTAATGCTGAAGCTGCTTCCCTTCACCATGTTATTGTTCAGGGTTATTTTCCCCTAGTCTTTGTAGATCTCTCTACTAACTGCAAAGGAGCACTGGTTATTGTCTGCCCCGGCCGGTACCACCATATGTGGTCGGGATTCCACTATCCGCCACCTGGGGAGGCGCCTGGTGGGAGACCAGTAACTCCAAGTCCGAGGCTAGGTAAAAACTGTTTACTAAAATGATAGCATACGTAAAACATTAGTTGAGTGATTTAACATGTGGTATTAAAATAACTTTTTTTAAAATACGACATTTTGTACTTTAATCACTTGAAAAATTGCAGCTTGTGTGGGTTAATAAGTGCAATTATAACTCATCTTTAGTTAGAATCAGTCTTTTCCAATGCTTGCAAAATGTTTTTATATCCGGAATATGAGTCGGAATGTGATTTAACAAATCACACCTTAGGTAAATGAAGTATTGAAGCTCTTTTCATTTGAGGCAGTTATTAAATGTGAAAGCAAGTTTAACCATTCTAAATAGCTTAACACAGAACTCACAACTGTATGGAATTACTTGATGAAGCTTTAGGTGGTTTGTGAACGAATGATTTTTCAGTCATAACAAGTAAATTCATTTTTATTAGGAGAAAAATACAAATAGTAAACTAAAAACGGATGGAATGGTTTATCACAAGTCTTGCAAGTTTTTTTGCGTTGGATGTGGATTGAAACGTAACCAAATTCGTCCTCCCTGAAAATAAAGCGTTCCATGTCAAACGTTTATGTTTTGTGAGTAATCACATGGACACCGAGTCTCTAAATTGTTCACTACAAACTCAGAACTGAAGGCGTCTTCACGATTGATTGATTTCGGTGTGAGGTAAAATGTTATTAGCTAAAAGATTGTAGAGAAAAGTACATAGGGAAGGCAGATATGCTTCCTCACTTGGATCTAAGTGCCAATATTACCTTCTGTGTTGTTTATCAAGAGAGAATAATAAACAGTTCGAATGGCTGAACAAGTACATCGACGGCAGTTAATGTACAGCGAGGGTAGTACAACTCGCGTCGATGGTACAACCAGCAAGGAAACTTTATGGATGGTGATGCCTGTTGTGACGGAAAGAAAGGGGGATGTCATCAAGTGTGCGAGTAAAATCATTCAACAGTATACTCCCCTCACTGTTTACTAGCTAATGGAACAAGTTGTTACGCGTCATAAAATACTGCAAGATGATTTGGAGAAACTAGATGTAAATCCAAACAAGCTTGCAGCAGAGGAACAAGAAGTACGAGTAGTCCTCCGTGGTGATCTTACAGACACGGTAGATGCAGATTTGGATAATTTTAAGAGGAATTTGAAATCGTCAACAAACTTAAATCACCAAGTTCTCCCAGTGTATCACGATGCTCACGATATCCATGCTAGTGAGTAAATCTAAGCCACAATGTCACCGTTATACCATAACCGCCACATTCTTCCGATTTGACATTGGTGGATTATAATCTCTTCCCACGCATGAGGAATTTGCTTAAGAACAAGAGATTTGCGAATACAAAAGAATCTGAGGCAGTCCACCAAAAGTGACTTGAAGGCATTTCTGTCGTTGGCGAAAGTTTGTCACATCAGAAGAGAGGTATACAGAAGGTGACGTCTAGCGCAACTTCGAGTGAGCGGGTATATGTAAACAGCAAGCACGTTAAGAATGAATTGAGAGTACATGAACCAATATATGGACCGTAACATTTATATCAATTATTTTTCTTTTGAAAAGGATTAGTATAATTAGTAGCTAAAGAATCTGGCAACAGTGTTTTTGATATGTGATGTATTTGCACAACTCAAAAGCATTATTAATTAACATTAAATTATTGGTATGTTATATGTCTCCCGAAGTTTTTCTGCACGCATTGCTTTGCTACCTGCAAAAAGAAAATCTAACACTTATCAACATATCACAAGCTAAGTTAAAATAAATCCTAGAAAAAAGTCTGTAGCTGGAGTTTAGTCACAAATTTACCTGATGCTCAAATGTTCCTGCATTTTCTCTCTTACAGAGAATAATGATTGCTCTAAAAATCAGTTCTGTCGGATTCATGTTATAAAACGAACTTTATTGTGATTGTCCTAGTCTAGCTTGGGTTTTATTTTCGAGACGAAGCTTTGTAAGTATAAAATAAGCTGGAAGTAGCAAGGCTAGTTTGTTCTTCAACGGAACATTTTAGCTATTTGTTGTTGCATATGGTATTTCGGCTGATTTTATTCCTTAAGTTTCCGTTGCAAATTTTGGTTCTACGAAACGCACACATTTTAACATGATGCCGCAGAGCGGTTCCACTTCTGTAGCTTGTGGAACATATATCACATAGAAATTGCTTCTGACTGTTTACGTGAGTTTTAATATGTGTTGTTAAGGTAGCCTTTGTAGGATATAATTTTCTACAATGGTGACATTTAAAAGGTTTAATATTTTGATGCTTCAATAAATGATATTTTAATCCCGATTTAGTTGACAGTCTTTTGTTGCAATAATTACAAATAAACGTAAATTCTTGCTCATGCAGTTCCATGTGATTCTTTAAAGAGTCAGGACTCACAAAACACTGAAGACAGTGTTTGCAACAAAGAGAGTCACTATTACTTGTATGACTTTTCATATGTTTTTTCAAAGTATTAGAGCTAGAATATGTTTCGCTACAAGTATTGCAGACGAAAGAGTTATGGAGTTGATGTGTTTTTATGTGCCTTTGCAGAGAACTTGAGGCAGAAAACATTTTGTCACAAAAGTCACAAATAAGATTTCTATCATCTGAATGTGATTCCATGTGTGTTTTGAGAAAGCTGCGTTTAGAATATGATTTAAAGCAAATGTTACAGGTATGTGATTTATCATTAAAATGAACGCTTTTTATGTGAATTTTTAAATATAGGTCTCTAAACCCTTTTGCACAAAATTCGCATTTCAATTTTGAATCTTGAATACTCAAGTGAATATTGTTTATATGTTTTCGTAGATGATGTCTCTCAGTAAATTCTCTATGACAAAAATCACATCTGTATGTTCGTAACATACTTCGTTGTTCTTTCGTATGCGTTTCCCTAATATGGCGCTTTAGCTTTCCCCTTGTTGGAAATCCTCCTTGGCAGTGCTTACAAATAAAAGGTTTGGGATTTTCATGTGAAAGTTCGTGGTCTTTCAATGTGCCAGACTGTGAAAATCTTTTGTCACAAAATCTACATTCGTATGGCTTTTCACGTGTGTGAGTACGTATGTGTAACTGTAGGTGTTGGCGAGTGAAGAAAGATTTAGAGCAATAATTGCAGGAAAGGGTCTTTTCCCTTTCATGCCATTTAAGATGCTTTGTTAGATAATCCATAAGAGAAAATATTTTCTCACAATGCCCACATTTATAAGGTTTGTGGGCTGAGTGAGTTGCAAGATGTGGATTCAGAGACTTTTTACTGGAAAAAGCTTTTCCGCACTCATAGCATTCATACCATCGTGTTTTATCACTCTCTCGATTTGAATTGGTTTTATACTTCTTTTCATTTACACCTGCGTAAAATTCTTGACCAAGGTGAATTACAAGATGTCGTTTCATAGATTTTTTACTTCTTACACTTTTTCCACACTCATTGCATTTGAAGGTTTCAGCTTTAGAAGAACTGCTTATTGAGTTATCGCTCTCTGCAGTTAGAATGTTTTGATCATCTTCTTGGTTTAGACAAATAGTGTTGCTATTTTTGCTTTCACTAAATGATTCCAATTGTTCATACCTGTAAAAAGTAAATGAATTAGAAAGTTTATGAAATAATTATCGTAAATACGCAAATAATCAAATAAAACCCCAACGTAAAAGATTCTATTTTGCGACTATAAGCATGTGAAAAAGCTTTAGGAAGGATCTTCGGGCATTTTTAAAGTTTAATAACTATTGTGATTTATTAGCTCCTTTGTGATCACTATGTACATACACAAGGGGTTTGCAACCTACACACCGCGGGCCACGTAGTGTTTTGCCTAGTCCCGAAACAAATTAAATAATTAATTGATATTGTACATTGTATCTAACATAACGTAATTTAAAGCACAAGAAGTAATTGCTTCTTTTTAATACTGTACAGACTAGCCAATTTAGTCCGCTGACAAAAAAGTTAGAAACCTTTGACGTACAGCACTAAAGGGCTATTGGCTATAGCTAAATTTTAAGGCCAAATAAAATGTAACTGTACATGACGATATGTTACAACTGTAAAAATGTAGGACGAATTGCAAAACTTTGTAACTGATTTGAATCAAGAGCATGAGATATATGTTCCGGTAACGGTATATAACTATCTAAAGCAATGTATACCTTCCAAGATTATGATGGAAATATTATGCCTAGTTCTAAACCATGCCATAGCATGAATAACACCAAAATGTTGCATCTTTCTACCAATATTGTACTTAATGTAGTACATAAAAGTATCTACTCGAATTTCGGTCACTAACATGCAATAAATAAACACAGAGTAGACCTCATATTTGATAGTTTTGACACATTCGAGTAGATCAATACAGAAATCAACATATTAAACTTAAATTATCAAGGAAACAAATAAATGAAACACGACATAAACGTTACCAGCACATTTGTATATCTGTTTAGAAAATACAGATAGACAAATTAACTCTGTCTTATAAATAACTTATTTGAAAATTCATAGTTTTTTTAAAAGGCGAAGTGAAAATACAACGTGCTAGTGGTTTTGAGAAACAGTTTAAAGCAGGATTCTTGAAACTTTAAACTGTTATAAAAGTAATTATTGATAATCATTACGCTAATGTTTACAAGATCAAATAAATAAATTCTCGTATGGGACAAGGAAGTGGTTCCATAATAGTAGGGGTAGCCCGCTATTCAGTATTATACGTAATTTGTTTTTAGGTTTCCGAGTTTTACACGACGCTAACACAGTTATTCTGTAATAACATGAAATTATTCTGTAGCAATACAGCTTCTAAGAGCTTATGAAACTTACGTTCTGTCATCACTGTATCGCAGATATATTTAGTTGTAGGTATATGCGTTACAGTTTTCTGTATTGATTCGGTTTAATGATTCGTTATTACAAACAAAAGTGTACACCTGACAGTGTTCTAACATTCTATTGACATTACTTCCACACAAACCTGGATCAGAATATTGAAAGATCTCGGACGATTTATAAACGATTTAGACTCTCCCACTTAGTTATCAATCTAACTCACAATATGCTTATCAATGATACGAAAGGTTTAGTAAAATAGAAACGATGTGCATATTAAGAAACAAACAAGCTTCATGAAATTAAATGAGCTTAGAAGAAAATTATATCTGCAGAAATGGTTGCCATTATTTGAAATAAGAAATTAACACCAGAACAAACTGCTTTTTCTAGAAAGACAATCCATACGAATAAAAAATTAAATATTCATCAATATATTCGTGAAATAGACACAATCGCCAGTTAAGTAAGAACATGGAAAGTTTACAAATTGAAATATACAGTCAAACGGCGCTCAGCACACACAACTTTTCACTCTCATCATAGACTAGTTGCCATCGATAATAAATTAATATCACACAGCAAATATAATCGTTTCTGTCGAACATCTCATTATGTATCGAACATAGTTATTATATTTCTGAAAAGTAACCTAACATTTCAGTCTTACACTTAATCGATTTCAAAATGCTGGATAATCCAGTGTTAGAATCTATCTGGATACAATTTTTTCCTCATATATTTAAGACTAAGCTCCTAGTAATTTCGTAATTTATTTATCGACAGCAAGACTGTAGGATATAAAGCATGTTCCATTCGCCACGGCTATACACAATTTTTACGCAAGTACGCAAACTTATAGTAATTACAACAATCCACTAATATATAGCAACATATATTTAAGACAAGCTAGAAATTTGATTACTTATGCGCAAAAATTACCCAATTTTAATAAATTTTAATCTCCAATACGCTTCGGCTGCTAATCTACACCGTATCGTAAAACGCTGCAATTATTAATATGCTTCTTATATAGTCCTATGTTCCTACCATAAGTTGTTCCATTAATGTTTAAATATCACTAATAATGAATGCGTATTTGGAAAGTTCTGATGCTTACCCCATTTCCTCAAAGACAACATTTCGTATTACAATTTTAGGTGAAATACTTGTTTCCTTAAGACAATAATCTCATTATTATTATTATTAATTCCACCTCTTTGACAATAACCCACCGTTTCTGAAACCTTGTACGTTGGATTGATTGACTCTGGACGCTAGTCTCTATGTGTGATTTCCATGTAACAAGTGTACATATACATCGGGAATAGGCGCACGTGGTTAAGTTTATAGAAAACATTTTCAAATTTTTACATATTAAATGAGGTAAATTTTAATATTATGGGAACGAATACTTCCGTGCAATTTACACACGACTAAGGTTCTGATGATCTCTACTTTTATTGGCACTACGGTAATGGCTTATTTACATTGTTAACATTTAATCATGGTTCACGCTAATCGAGATCATTTTAGTAATGTAGACTCCAGTTGCTGTTAATGCAAGTTTGAATTTTAACCAGTGTCAACTTACGACGGTTATCTTCTTACGTTAGTAATCTATACGTAAGTTAGACATTAGGTGCGGCTCACTTCGTTAGTTTATTTCGTTCTTCATCGAAATATATGGCATCCTAGCGGTGCGTATCGCTTTTAAAGTATAAAAGAATGATGGCAGAACTAATCTACAAAATATTAAGCTAGAATCAATTCATTTGTGTTCATTGTTATATAATGGAAAAAGGAGATTCCTTACTCTAAGTGTGTAACCTGTTTCTTTATGGAGAATGGCAGTAACCAACTTAAGTTCCATAGTCTAAACGGAGTTATTTTATCGAAGATTTTTACCATCGTAACAATCTTAGTAATCTAAATAAGGCATGAGAAGTTTGAGCCTGAACCATTATGTTTTTCAAATGAGAGTTTTTAGAATTAAGCAATGGTTCAAAGTATAATGAAATAATTCCACTTACTACTTAATTTTGTATGCTTCCTCTGAAGCTCTAAAAGTGATACATTTTAATGTTTGTTTCAATTAAATAAAAATTACTCAACTTTTAAAAGTTTGAAAAGTTCGTCCTCCGTAGAAACATTTTTTAGTTGTCAATTGCTTCTAAGTATCGTAACTCAATTTGCATATCTATACACATTATTGTTTCCAAGTTAGTTTCCAATTTAAGGGCAAAATAAACACTTCCAGGTTCAACTGGTTTACTCTATAGTTAGCACTTCACATTGTGTACATTGTCTGTAAATAATTTAGGAGTTGGGACCGTGCACTAAGCATGTTCTAGCAACTAAATCAGCACAAAGATCGGTGAGCTCTCAACTGCTATACCTTGGTCATTCTGAGAGGATTCTATCATATCAAGCGAATGACGGAATTGCACCTCGCTTTAAGGCCGAGTGCGCTGCATCTAACTTGCAAGTATCACAAATTAAGAACATTTGTGAAGAAGACTTAGATGTAAATTAAATTTTAGAAAAGTGGAGAAATCTTAAATATTTTAAAGGTAAAGGAAGAAAGATGAATTATACTAAAAGGAACGCGATGGATGCTTGAAGACATTTATATATCCAGAAGGAAGATATCTAAAAAAGGATAACCTTTATAACTTGACTCATAATTATCATACGCACGTATATTAAAAACAGGTCTACCTAAGTTACGCCTAGGACACAATCATATTTTGCAATATTTGCAGAATTCAGCTTAGCGAATCATTTGCGTGTAAGAAAACAATTTACAAGTTTAATGGAGTCTCTCATACTAGGAAACGGTCAATGTTTTAACATTCGAATATGTGTGTCCAAAGATGTGTTTAGTAATCGAGTACCATTACATTGGAAGCAGCACATGCTTTAACATTTCAAACCTTAAGAGTTTTTCTATAAATTGTTATGCCAAGTTCATTTGTAATTCTATCATTCATTCCTACATAATGAGTCTGGTTACGATGGACATTAAATACCTTCTGCCATATTTATGGGATTCAAACTTTAAGAATACTTCGTTACCAGTATGTAAAGTTACGTTGAAATCGGATTAATCGTTCCTACAAGATGCTTGAACGTGTGTTTCATAATTCGGTTTCTTTAAGGAAACGGCTAAAATTTAAAATTCTAAAGCGGTTTTAGTCTTACTGCTCGAGCTATATATAGTAGCACCATTAAAGCAAATTGGTCTAAGTGTTCTCACACGAGGCTTGAATCTACGTTTCAATAACTAACTCTCGTTACCATGGAAGGCGTAATAAAATGAAAGTTCTGCTTGTACGGGATTTTAACTTTCGCAGAGGGAATCTATAGGGAATAGATCCAGACGATATACAATACATGTACTTATATATCTCCTAAGGTTACCATGGAAACCTTACAACATTTCCCCTACCTCGAAGCTAATAAAATTATGAACCTGTGAAAATTGGTAATCACCTGGGACAAGCTTTCTTTCTGCCGCACGTACAAAGTGAACGTAAAAGAACTTTACTCGCTCAGTTGAATACCATGTCTAGTTGAGAGCATAAACATACCTCAAATCATGTAAAAGGGTTTCCTTCAAATCTTTTTTACTTTCGTTTTTGATCCTAAGGAAGCTTTCTTCAGGCACAGCCCCAACTGCTTCAAGCTTCCAATTCTGGACGTTTTCTAATGAATCCACGGCAGCTGGGTTATACGTTTCAAAATTAAACTCTTCATTATTAATTTCAGTTTTGATACTGACACGATTTTCAGGGCAGTTGTAACGTTGTGAGTTAACATCTGTTAGCCCACATCTTTCATTGTTAAAAGTACACGTTTCTTCATCTTGTTTCACAGAAACAGAAGCCGTGTAACATGTTTTCCTCTCCACTTCCTGTAGTTCATGATTATTTTGAAACAAAAGGTTATTATCTTCGCTAGTGTTAACGTCTAATTGGTTATAATCAGATCTTTCGAAAAGGACGTTAGGGTGATTCGTTGATTCATCCATTTCTTTGGCAACAACCTTTTCCTGATGGTGCTCGTCGTTGGTCTTAGATTTAATAGCATCGAAATCAAAACGATGTTCCATAGTGTTAAGCGAAGGAAAACCCACACTTCCGTTGTAGCTTATTCATACAGATGTGTCGTTCCACTCAAAATCAATATCTGTGAAAAAATGAAATAAATTAATAATTATCACATAACTTCTAAAAGTTATATTTAACAATTAATTGAAATTTATGGGCTAGATAGATTTTTACTGAAATTACAAACGCTTGATGTGACAGTACTTCGGAACTTCGTGTGATTTTTAGGTCCCTTGATAGCGAAGCGATAAGAAAAAGGGACCTTTTAATCCCGCTCATGTTGTCCGTCCGTCTATTCGCCTGTATCCAGAAATTAAATCTCAGGAACTGCAAGGTGTAGAGAGATGTGTAAAGTGTCGCTGCAGAGGACTTGATTAGATTAGCTCAAAGCCCCCGGAACCGTTCTAATTGGTACCGTGGTTTAGAATTGCCACCCTATTTTTGAAATTAATTCTTCAAATTGGTTCAATTGTGTTAGACCTAGCTGCACCAAACTTTGCATAAACATTCGACACATTACAAAGCACTGAGGTCGCCTGCGTCTCCAAGCAATTCGCTTATCAGTGTTGCCAGCCTATTTTCTAAAAGATTATTACTTTTAAATTGCTTCCATTATTTTAGTCATAGGAGCATTAGACTTGACATAAACATTTTTTGACAGAATAGGAACATTCTGCGGATGTTCCAACTCAACAGGAACTACGTTATCAGCGTTGCCAGCCCATGGCAAAATATATCTCATGAACTAAAAGGTGTAGGGATATGCTTGAGATCTAATGTTCGATTAGTCTTAGCTAGAATAACTCAGTCAAAGCGCACTTGCATGAGCAAAGATAGGAAGAATACTGGCATCAAAATTTAATAAGAGTATAAAGTAATTGTTTGCCTAAGAAGAAAGGGGAATAAATAGCGAGCAATTGTGTCTATACGCAAAGGTAAGTTTCATAAGGAGTGGGGGGGTCTTGCCCCTCGAATAAATAAACAAATAAATAAATCACAACCATATTCAATCCACTACGGGATGAGGCCTCCCCGGAGGGAGGAGATTGGTCTACTGCTCTCATGCTGACCAGGCGGGTTGGAAGAGGAGAGCCTAAGCTATCACTGTGATAGCCACTATCTTTTATTCATAGCAGCTCCCCAATTGCATCACGATGCTAGGTGGGCACCGTTCCAGACCCACAGCACGCCTTGGAAAAAATCCTTGGCAGCGCCGGGAATCGAACCCGGGACCCTTCAATCCGTAGTTAGACACGCTGAAATTAAGCATTTTTCTATGGGGAACGGCGAAATACAATAGCGAACAATAGTGTGTACAAGCAGAGGTAATTTTTTTATGTCGCAGGGAGCCAAGTGGGCTTGTTCGCCGACTACTTACATGAAATTTCCCTAACAGTTTAATATAAAAGTTTCTATAAAAGAAAATGTAATGGCTAGCCATTGAGATTCCCAAGGAACCTCGTTGTTAGTGCTACCAGCCCATGCCAACATTATATTTCATGAACCAAATGCTATCAAGTGACCGGAGCCTTTGCAATTTTACTAGAATCGAAGCTCTACATTGTTACCTTCGGAAACGAGTTACTAACTTCACGTACTTAATGCAAAACTTCGAAACAACAAGGGAAGTCGATTATTATTATTATGCATAAGGAACAAGTATAGAACATATGTAAACTTTGTTGTTATAATGGCAGCAATGTAGGCACATGTGGCTCGGTAAAGCTTCTACTGAATAATTAGGTTAAATTTTTAACTTCAGGCAACTTTAATTAAGGACATCTTCCCAACACTTAAAATATATGTTATGGCGACATTCATACCAAGCGGCCGTAGCTGAATTTATAAAGTGCTGTCTTAGCATTCGAATCTTCTCTAGAACGTTACCAGCGACCATTCAAACTGACTGAGGTTTTCGAGGGGTTCTCCTCAGATAGACGAAATAAATTCCGGGATAGTACGTACAAACTAACCCCTGGTCCACTACCTTCCAAGTTCCAATGCCTTTCCCCCCAGCCTATCCCGGACTGAGTCTGCGACCTAAAAGCCAAAAGTATGTTCAAATTCGCGACAGTCATATAAACGCAAATGGGATTAGTAAGGATGGTATCATTATAGCTCGATAAAACACCTACATCGAGATTAAATAATTGCTACATCTGTAAGTTTTGATGGAGCGTCTTAAAATGCATGTACAATGTACATTGCATTCATGTATTCTCATATTTCACTTCTCTCTACGAAAGAACACAGTCTGTCATATGCTTATTATTTGCGTTAGGAAGTGTAAAAAATAGCTATAAGAATGTTTACAATGGTGAAAATATGCACAGAAATGCTTATTATGTACCCTTTTTTCACTGTCAAATATTAAACGGCTACAGGTGAAACACATAGTACTAAAAACAAATTCAAATATAAATTCACAGCGACAGCCAGATTATTTGAAAATAACTTGACTCTCAAAAACTAATCATATTTACTCTCCTAGGTAATTTCTAAAGAACCCGGAACCGATTTTTCTTTCAAAAGAGAAAATGTGTGTCTGATATCTTATACGGGGTTTGTATCCAAGTTTAATTTATTCTCTTTAAATAGTATTCTTCATTTGAGGCTACTATCGACGAGAAAAGAACTGTCTCCTTGAAGTTCCATTATATTCTCAGTATAAATCTAAGTTGAACACCACAGTCAAATTAATGTCAGTGAAGGTGCTATCTTTGCTCCTATTTCGTTACTATTTCTAAGAATGATGTTAGAAATGAACATGGCGATGTTTTTATGCGTCAGGTGTAAAAATACTAGGAACTTCAGTCAACCCAGTTTAACGTCTTAATTTTGCTTCGTCAATTGTCCCTCATTCAAATAAGATAAAGTTTCAGGACGTACTTGAAAACAGTTATCAATGGCTTACTTTCAAAACCAATTAAATCCATTTGAGCATTTCAGGAGGCACAATAAACTGTATAATGGAAGTACCTTGCAGACAGAATTTTGAGGTTTTGATGTTTATGACTACAAGAGATCTATTCCAGAGATGATATCAGAGAATTGAGTAGTGTAACTAACTAGCTAGCTTTTGCTTGAAAATAAACTGAGTCTTTCGGTGAAGTACTGAAATCGCTTAAACTAGTGTCAACAATCCCCATGACAACCTCCGAAGCAGAGAGGCCCAACTTTAAATAGAATAAAGACATTTCTGAGAAGTACGATGGATGAAGAACGATTGACAGTTCTTGCGATGATATCTATAGAAATTAAAGACTATAATCGCATAATATCCTAAGTCCATCTAAGCAGCTTTTAAGTAAAGCTAAAAAGATATACATGCCCACGTGTCACAGGATTAACAAAAAAATTAGTAATTCGTCAGAGCAGCAAACATTCCATCCAAAAAACACGGGAGCTTGGATGGACTTGGGCCATTTTGCAGTTTAGGTCTTCTATTGCAACTGTTTTTAGTTAGTGCTGTTAAAATTTTCAAAACATACTAATGATTTTTTCTTAAATGTATGTATTTAAATTTAGTAAACAGCCAGTTTTTGGAGGCACGAGCCGCCACTGCCACCCATTACATTTCTTTTCACCAGAATGCTCAGAATAATGTCCTAAGCAACATACCAAAAGTCACAGAATATCGAACTGGAGCGTTAGCCGCTATCTTGAAAACACGGCGCCCGAAAAGGG
>JAGDQP010051468.1:1368-14011 GCA_022664845.1 Lepisma saccharinum | reverse complement strand
AAAAGAGCACAACGATATCTCATATGATAAGAGAATTAGAGCTAAAATATTACCATGGTTTTAAATGGCAATAGCGAGCTTGGACAGAATGCAATAACTCCTCTTAATTTGTTCCGTGGTCATCCTTCGGCATGCAGACGATACTCACTCGGCTGACTTCGTTAATTTTCGCGAAGTGGTGCCGTAGTTCAAGTCGCTGGTTAACGTGAAGTAGTCTTTTTAGGCTAATGAATTGTATTTGGCTCAGTTATCGAACGAGTGTATAGAAGCTCTAGATGCCTAAGTTACTCTGAAGTAACCTGCCCTATTTACAGGACCGTAAAATTTTCCAGCTGCTTCCGCAACAAGTTTGACACACCTTTCCACAGCCTGTGTGTGGCAAGGGAAGTGATAACATTCAAAATATTTAATGGACCATTCGTAACCAGATTCATCAGGTAGTCCGAAGACAAGTGGGCAGTAACAGGGGAATCTGATATGTCCACGTCTAACCAGTTTATCAGATCATTGTTATTGCTGGTAAAGAATTCAATATTTGGAACTATGAACTCCCGAATGCTGTTGGCTGATCTACGTAAAGGTTCGTGATTTTTCAATCCGTTTCACCGCAAGTTTTATAATATGAGGTCTTTCATCATCAAGCATGGCTAAAAGAAGATTTTCTGGATTAGCGAGAAACGCATTTTGTGAGATAACTGGATCCACTACGCTCCGAACATCTTCTGGTAAGTAGCCGGATTTCTTTATTATAGACCAAAGATGACTGGCTCCTTTTGCGCTTGATGGATGAGTATTAATGATGAACCATCCAGGCCAATATACCTTCATTATATACTCAACTAGTGTGTCAACTTGGGAGGAGGTTTTTTTTTTTCCTATATATAATCTTAAAATGCGATTTGCTGTATTAAGGCAACGTCCGTGGGAGACTGACCCAGGATGTATCTTGAAAAGATCAGTGGAAGAAATTCCCGTTTTACCGGTTTGAAATATTACCAGGAGGTACAACTGCTGCTCAAATGTGCAGATGAAAAGACTGGAAATTCACAATCAATTGGGTCGAATCGAACAAGAAGCAATGTTTCTCAGGTTTCAGCGATTATCCTATTGGTCCACAGTATGTGTGTGGGCCAGTCGAGGAAGTGAAATATATGAAGAAATGCGAGTTCATTAAAGTGCAAAAGGCAGAGAAGCCACTGCAACGGCTTGTATAATTTATGTTCAAAAATCCCAATGATGCCGCCTTTGCAACCGGTATTAACGATGGTGCCATCACATCCCGCGGCTATAAGTTGATCCGGTTTTACTCCCTTCTTCATTAACAGAGCAAGCATATCTTCGCTGATGGAAAAGGCTTTGCCTGAAGAAGGAGTTATGTGTCCGAGATAACGAGTTCCTGGTTCAAGTATCATTGAAATACATTCCTAAAATTCTTCTGTACGATAAAACTTTGCTCCTTTCTACACCTTACAGATTGCCTTATCCTTGCGTCCGTCAATGTACAAAGGGATATGATCCTCAGGGGTACCGCTGTCTGCTTGATTATGGAGCTTAATTCTTTGACTTCCTTCTTCTCATTTTACTCTTATCAATGACCAGAGACATGTCATCTTTAGTTACGGCCCCAATGTCTTGAAGAACTGCAGATTCTATTGCTTCCGTCGCTCTGTCTGAAACACCATATCTGTCACCCACCATCGCTGTTGCAGCGAGATTCCTCCGCATCTGTGAACCTCTGGACAAAGGTATCCTGCTAGTACTAGGTTGATACTCGTCACAAGAATCTTCACAAGAGTCAGAAGAGTCAGGCGTAGCTTCTAATACTTGTTCGGGGTTCTGAACTTTCTTATTGAGAATGTTGCGTTGAGGGTTGTCTGTTTTAGCTTCATTATTCTCATTTAACTTGCGGTAATTCATCTTGGTTTTCTTCTGGAGGGCTATAGTAATAGGAATGTCTACACCACCAATATATGCGACCCTCTGTGTTCTCTGATCTCTGTTCTCAGGAACCTTCCTAGACTTCTCGCAACTGCATTCTCGAAATCTCCACATTTGCACGCAGCTTTGTCGAATAATGTGCTTGCTTCATCCAAGAAAGCCTTTAATATATTTTGATAGTTTGTGATACTATTATATTGCAAGTAACTTTTCATAAGTCATATATATTTGTCGTGGTACGTCAGTATTATTTTCATAATTGAAGGTTTAGAAACAGTTGTAATTGAAGCTTTCTTACAAATTTTCAGTTTGGTTTGCTACATTTTCTGCTATTTGAGAAAACTTGGGGTCTTGGTTTCCTTACTCAGGTACAAGATTGAACCTTTCTTCGAAACAACAGCGGAGGACATCTTCATAGGTTGGTAGGCGAGATGGTCCCAGTTCCTTAGGGATTCCAAATAACGGACATGTGAAATAGTGCCTGTTAGAAATTTACACGGCCGCCTAAAGAGGATACTATCTGGAATGTGGCAAAAACTACTGACAAATACACGAAAACGATAAACTAACGCACTATAAAATGATATTCATACACTGCAGCCTTCTGAAAACACAGTTAGTCTTCCGTTTGTGAGTTCTATGCAGAACATGCGCTCTCCTACTAACGGGTTGAAGCTTGATTTTTTCTTTCCTCCTCATTAATTGAATAAATAGACTTAATTGTTGGAGAACTCGTACAAGTTTAATTGTTGATGTAGTAGTAGATTTTTATTGCTTTTTCAATATTTAGAAAATATTGCCTACATATTTCATCAAGTCTTACAACATTTCGCCCCCCCTCAGCGGCAAAGGATATTAATCAATTATTTTCAAATTTTGCAGATTTATTACATAAACCAAGTAGCATATTTTGCTCGCTCTGGCGATTTGATTCTCTCACCTTCGGTCTCTAAAAACACTTTCTTTTAAATTTTGTATATTGGTTTTATTTTGTTTTTTAATATTGTTCCTCTTGCGGTTGTAAAATGTATTAATCAATTTTGTTCATTTTTTAAAGATTTATTACATGAACCAAGTATAAACTTTTGCTTGTTATTACCATTTAATTGTCTCACCTTACATCTTTATTTTTTTTTTTAATTTTAGAAACATTTCTTTCATTCTTTCCAATTTTCTCCCTCTTGCGGCGATAAAAGATACTAATTAATTTTGTTCAAATTTTTCAGATTTATTAATTCGATCAAATAGAAACTTTTCCGAGCTATTGGGATTAAATGTTCATGTTTTCAATTTGTTCGAACCACCCTAATACACAATCCCAAACTCCTTTTTTTTATTTTGCGTTTACGTAGCCAAGCAAAGACCTGCAGAGCAAGCTGGGAACATATAGTGAATAGATGAGGCATCATTGTTGACGATTTATCTTTGAAGACAATATGTACACTTATAAGATTCGCCACCAGAATAGGGCAACTGTAGCTTTATTTAGATATTCTGAAAGTCTATTAAAGACATAAATCTACCTAATATAATGCCATTTAAAGGTAAACATTTAGCTGTATATAAGAATCTTACAAAACGCGTTAAATTAAGTAACAGTATTTCCAATTGAGTCAACCAATATTGTTATATTGAGCCTTAATATTTTTGAGGGTATAACTTTCTAAAAAATAAAATTCAATGAGTTCTCTCCATAAATAAATATTATTGCTATTTTCAGATAAAAATTGTATAACAGTTGAAACAAAATTTTAAGATATTTGAAAAATAAAACTTCTATCATAATCTAGAAAATTTAAGACTTTTGATTCTTTAAAAATATATATAACTAAAAAAATAACCTACACAATAATTCCGGATTTTTTTTTAAATGTTGAGTTTTCTTTACTTTGTTGTTTATTAACCGATTTCGAAAATTCCGACGCAGATCAACAGAGAATTAAAAATGACATTATATCAGTGTACTGTTGGGTGTATAACTCTCAGGATTAAATTACATAAAGTAATATAAACAGAATGTTAAAGATTAAACCATAAAGCATATTGAAATTTTTCAACATTTACTTTTTATTATGAATGTGAATATTGGTAGTGATATTTTTTGTTTACTTCATCGTCAATTGGAAATAAAAAATCTTAAAGTCTGTACGTTATTAATAATTCTAACCGAAAAACAACCATTGATTTCAATTACATCACGTGGATTTTCATGTAAACTTTTGAAAATAATATTGAAATCATTAGTAAGAATGCATAGTATTTGTATTTCAATACTTAACAGTTTAATTTTTTCATGGAGTTATTAAAGAAATTTCATTTGTATTACTCCTTGGTTCCATTTTCAAATACAATATATTTAACTTATTTATAGCGATTAGTAAGAATTACAAACCTATATATTCCATAAAACACTTCTTTGTTTTCATTTTCTTTAAGGATTCCTACTGCGTCTTGGTTGGATCTTCGTAGTAAAATGGTATTAAACTTTTCTTTTAAATGTACTAAAACTCTCTCAGCAGTATTTTGTGTATGACATACTTTCCATAATGTAATCGCATATGGATTTTTTTTTCTAAATCTTGCAAACGAACAGTTCGTAAGATTTTGATATCCTTTTCGTTTAACTGTAATGCCATTTTTCTTGTTTTATTATAGGAAGAATCTTCAAACATTAACTTAAAATTTAAATTAATTTCACTTCTTTAGCTTTATCTAAAAGTCTAACCACATTCAAATAAGTATTAAATTTACGTGCAAAAGTTTACAGTTGGAAAATTATCTTTCAATCCTGTATATTTAACACCTAATTCACCTTAAAGTATCTCTTCTATTATTTTCATAGTTAAATGTTTACTAAATGAATGAGGAAGAAAAACTTTAAATTCTTCACGTTACACTAAAATGCTTTTACCAAATTTAGGTTTTTTCTCTCTATTTTTAGATAGATTTCGAAGAAAAATATACCTATTGAGATCGGTACGATATGAAAGTATACTGCGAGCCCTTGCACATAACGTGACGTACAATTATCAGTACAATCTTCTACACCGTACAACAGTTTGCTTTGTGATCGAGGCCAGAGAACAGTCTCTCGTGATCTGATCGTGCAGTTTAATGCAATGGCCGAGTTCACGTTTGATGAGTATGCATAAATGCTATTAATTTATGGCGAAGCTCATCGTCATGGAAGGCGTGCGCATCTTCTTTACGCCGAGCGCTTTCCACATTGTCGAGTACCGTCACGTACTATCTTTGCCAGACTAGAACGTCGGCATAGGGAGACCTTCACCATCAACAGAATCGACTGTTGTGCTCCGAGATGCGTACGAACAACGCAGTTTGAAGAGTGGAACAGGATCCTTCGACGAGCACCCGACGCATGGCACGTGACTTGAGGGGAAGCAGTATCACTGTTTGGAGGGTTCTCCACCAAGAACACTTGCATCCATACCATATTTCGCGAGTTCCAAGTCTTGGTCCAGCCGAATTTGCGCCACGTGTAGATTTCTGTCAGTGGATACTTCAGCGCAGTGCAGAGGATCCTGCATTTCTTCAAGTGATACTCTTCACTGACGAGGCGACCTTCCCTAGGGATGGTGTATTTACCTGTCATAATAGACACATGTGGGCAGTCGAAAATCCTCATGGTGTTCGAGAGCGCGCATTTAAGGAACGATTCAGTGTGAACGTATGGGCAGGCATCATTAATGGACGATTAATTTTACCATACATTCTCCCAGCATGTCTCACCGGTGCCAACTACTTAATCTTTTTTACAGGAGATACTGCCGGAGTTACTGCAAGACATTTCTCTTGGAATCCGACAGCACATGTGGTTTCAACACGACGCTGCGCCTCCCAAATTAACATGGGCTGTCCTAGATCATTTAAACATTTCCTTTGGACAACAATGGATTGGCCGTGGTGGTCTAAGAGTATGGCCACCGCGCTCGCATGACCTGATGATACTGGATTTCTTTCTGTGGTATCACATGAAGACGTTGGTGTATGAGACCCCGGTAGAGTCGAAGGAAGATCTCGTTGCACGCATTGCAGCTGCGGCTGAGGAAATCCGAGACATGCCAGCCGTTTTGGATAACTTAGGTGCGAGGCATGCATCGTCAGTTGGATCGTCACAATGAGTACTCTGCGGTTTGAACTTGGTTAGTGGTACGTACAGACCTAGTGACCAGTGTTTCCTTTGTGAGTGTTAACAGTGTCTTGTATTGCAAACATCACAGGAACCACCATGATGACACGTTTTAATTTTATCAAGAGCCTATCCATCGAATTTAGTGTCCCTCCTCTGCGGAAGAGGATCACTGAAGTCAGTAACTTTCCACGGGAACTGAAGCTGGAAATTAACAAGATCCAGAGAAAAAAACGATGCTCCACTTGTTGAAGGTGTGCCCGATGACCGTCTTCATAAAAGAGAAACGTGTGAGAAGTGCCCACCAAGAAGTGACAGAAAAACTCAACACAAATGTACTATCGGGTACAACCTTGCAATTTGTGGCCAGTTTCAGAGTAGAGTGTGTACAACTTGTGTTGAAGGATGTGTGTGAAGTCGGACAATAAACCGGATAAATACAATAGTGTTTTATTACACGAGTACACGGTCTGTCATTATTTCATTTATTTCCAATATAGTTTGTCAAGTTTTAGAACTGCTTGCAATAATTTGACTGATAATTATGCTTAAAAAACAAAGATATTGAAAGAAGTGGTCCGGGCCGGGACGGGGATAAGAGGACAAAGCCTACTGGCAAAGAGAATATCAGTCCTAGATAAGCCAAATAATAAAACAGCCAATCACTGCTTTTAAAATTTAAGATTTTAGATTGTTTTTCTCATGATGGATAGCAATTATGTTCTGTATAATATTTTAATAAATATTTTTGTTCATTTAAATAGTCTTATAAAATCGGTGAACCTTATTTTTGACTTAAAAAAACATATATGACGACCAAAATGAACGTATGTTTCCTTTAACGTTATAAAACTTAAGTTTTATGTAGGTGTTAAGAAAGCTATGACTTAGTGACTAATAAACTAATGACTAAATAAAATAATAGACTAATAAACTAATGACTATGGCTAATAAACTCGATATAAGATGCAGTTAATATATTTTGAGACCCGCCCTTCTTTTTCTTCTATTTTATAATAAAGAAACAATAAGGATTACACATAGCTGATGGCTGTAACCATCTCTATACAAACACAGTAACCATCTTTATATTGCAATGACAATTGATGAATATCACGAGATTTATTGCCACAGATAGGAGCTACCCTAACGAATAAAGGACTGGGAGTGAACTCACACCCTGATATTCATAGAGCAGTTGTGTCTCACTTAAACCTACAGACAATATATCCGCCCAAAGAGAATTGCGTCGAATGGAATTAAATTAGAAAAGAAATAAAGAATTGTGAGATAGCATTTTAAGAAGAAGTGAAGACCATTTGTTGCTATTTCAAAATTTCAGTAATGCAAGCAATTTCCTGTAAAAATACCACACACTCTGAAAGCAATCTTTTATGTTTTTCCAAGGAAATAATTCATTCGGCCTTTCCATTACGAATAGGTTTTGAACAACGACGTTTAGCTTCTTAAGTGGAATTACTAAGACAGCATGAAAGTATATTAACAAGTGAAATTAATTATCTAAAAAATAAGCTGAGCCAAGAAATTAACATTCTTTAAAAATATGTTTTACAAGCATCCATTTTTAGGATTTCAAAACAAACTTAATTATATTTTTTTGAATGGGGACAGGATACCTTAAATTAACCTCCCAATATAGTGATTATTAAATTGAGGGTCAAAGTCAACAATTTATGTCACATAATTCTATATATATTATATTCTCAAAATTTATCTGAATCCCAAGCTATAAAATTGATGACTGATCATAAACTTCTTAGGGATACGATCTATAAATTAAATTTAGATTTCCTATACACTGTTTCTAAATAGTTTTTAAATTCGTTTAATTTTCTTTCTAGTAATTATTATATTCTTCCTCAAATACCTGTACATAAGCCAACATTCATACCGTGGGTTCGGGAACAAGGGTTTCCTATATGATCTTTACCTAGATTCGCATTTACACTAGACAGAGAATAAAAATTAGCATTCACTTCAGACATTGAATTCAGATAGAGAGAAATAGAAGAGAAATTGTGTACGTTTGATAGTTTTATCTACATTTGTTGACCTCATAGCTTTTGGAATATTCAAAAGACGAATATCTAACATACATTATTCATAATATCATATTTGGTTCATGTCGAATAAGAATTTAAAAATCCAATACTAAATACTTATATAAATCTACAGACACTAGTATGTTAATTTCTCCCTTAGTAGCATTCCATGTGTGAAACAGGTATTTCGCATAGTAAACCACACAACAACACTGGCAATGTTTCAATCCGAAGAATTTTAATAGATAATTTTTAAGTACATGATATTACCTTCTAAAAGACAAATGCGAACGACTACTCATCGAACAAGAACGAAATTTGAACAATACAGAAATGTTACTGTTTTATATAAAACTCAGCAATTCAAGAATTGGATAAAGTAATAGGTCAACTTAGTTCTACAAAAACTCAAAATAAACATATTAGATCATTAGAATTAAATTTTCCACATAGTATTTTAATATTGATTACAATTCTTATAGTGTCATTTCTCATAATAGCAGCCGCATTAAGTTGCACTTTTTGGGAAATATCTAAAAGCACTATGTTATTAGAACTCAAAATAGCAACAAGTGTCATTAAACTTTCTTTTCTTCTCTATTAATTTCAGAGAAGATGACATAGATTGCATTTATGGACACAACATTTATTACTTTTATCATCTTAGCTAGTAGTTGGGTGTTCAAAATTTTGGGTGTTCAAAAGAAACATATTTATAAAGCTATGTAGTTGGATGAAGAGTAGAAATAAGATACAAAATTTTTGAATTATATTTGGGAATTCGGCCTTTCTAGCTCATCGTAGAATATATATTTGTTGTTATTTTTAGTCACCTCTAACCGAGCTTAGACATTTAATAATACGGTCTTGCTCCATCTAGTACGTATCGTAATGTACGTTAGTTTTTAGTTTACGAACTCTATATTCTGTTGAATCTGAAGTATACTGTTCTTAATGAAGAATCCTGTCCCGAAATCATGAGAATGTGTTCCACAATAATAGAAATTATACTTGTCCTGTCTGATGCTATCTTCACTTCACAACGAAATTCTTGTATCGCTAATATGTCTAACTTGTACTTCTCGGTCCCGCGTAACTCCACCAGAAACGCGATCGTTTAGTTGAGCTTTAGTATTACCCACGTACCTCCAGTAAGGTCTTTTTTAATCCTGTTCCTGGAACCCCTGAAGTAGTCCCCGCCCGGAGATCCGAATGAGGGACTAGTTTACCTCCGGAATATTTTACCTCATTAGAATTCATGAACCATTTGTTACTATTTCTTGACATGTTCTAGCGGTGTAGAGTTGTTCAGTTCTCTGACTTCGCAGTAACGGCAGATGTTCAAGATGTCGTCTTCTGTCCATCTCTGAGCCTTGTCGATGTCATTCATTTTCAGCCCCAGTGTGGTAATTGTGATGCAGCTTTCATTCACCATTATGAGTTATCTTCCCCTATTCTTTGTAGTTTCCTATTCTAAAACAGCAAGGCAACAGCACTGGTTATGGACCCCCGGAATATTTCCGGTAACCACCATATCTGGTGGGCATTTCCCTAACCGCCATCTATTAAAGAGAATAAACTCGTGTTGTGCATAACTAGTAGGTTGAAATACTAATATTTTATTACATCCTTTAAACAAGTTCCCCCTCTCAGAGGACCACAAACACAGCTGGCATCGGTAATAACGTCTTTCAATTAAAACAATCTGATAGGTTGACAAACCCAATAAATTGCAGAGAGAATTGAACTGCAGCTTAGTCTGCTGCGGATGAACCAGGGAACAATGGATGGATAGCTGTAAGTGTTTTTTGCAGAGGTGACCATCGAGTTTGTACTGGCAAATCTTGAAGAATGGACACCTTGCTTCAGTCCCAGACAGCACGTACGTGTACTGCACGGGTGCATAATCCATACCACATCCGTGCATTTTTACACGTTACTTGAGACATGTGACTCACATGTGCAGCACGGGTATCCGATCGTTAATGGATATTCGTATAGTTGGTATGGAATGCATTTTGAGGTTGAAATGGTAAATTATGAAATAAAAGTAGCCTTCTTGTTATGTTGTTAAGGAAAATGGCTTACGTGCATAATCCGTGCTATGGCACGCATTGCTGTTCGTTTGCACGGATGCAGTACACGTCTCTAATCTAGCGCGGAATAAATATTTAAGTGGAAAGAGCAAATAATTAAATAAAAATAGCCTCCTTGTTATGATGTTAACGAAAATGCCATCCGTGGATAATCCGTGCCACTGCACGCATACCTGTGCATTTGGAGGGATGGTGCACATGCATGATATCTGTGCAAAATTCGTTCCAGGGCACGCATATCCGGTCGTTCGCCCGGGTGTTGCACACCTATGGTATCCGTGCAGAATCCGTGCAAAGGCACGCATATCCATTCATTTGCAAGGATGTTGAACTCGTCTCATATCTATAGTGTGGATATGTAGATTCGAAGGGCAAATAATGAAATGAAAATGCACTTTCTTGTTATGTTTGTAAGGAAAATGGCATCCGTGCAGAATCCGAGCCAGGACACGCATATCCGTTTGTTTGCACGGATGTTCCACACGTCCTTTATATCTAGTGTGGAAGAATTATGTAGGTTCAAAGGGTATACATAATTAATAAAAATCGTTTTCATGGTTTGTTTATGAAACAAATATGGCATCCTTTCCTCGGCCCGCATATCCGTTCGTTGATACATGTATATCACGGATGTTGTACGCGTACAGAGTGTTTTTTCTCTTTCTAGCCGAGAATAAATTTGAAGTGTAACCAACTAAATAAAAATTGCTTCCTTCTTATGTTTATAAAGGGAATAGGCACCAAAAAGAATTTAAAAACGTATATATTTCTTCCAGCAGGAGACTCGCGATTACGTTCTGCACTGCGCATGTGAGCTGTCATTTGTCAGTTTGTAGTCTAGACGCAGAGGTTAAGTTGTTTCATTTCCCGGCGCGTCCGTTGTAATAATAAGAGAAGACAAGCCATTAAATCAAAACAACAGAGATATGAGGACAACTACAGCTACCAAGTGCTTTTACTACAGTCAGTGATCAAACAATAGTTATCACCTATTAGTGCAAAGTGAATGGTGTTAAAAAATAATAATTCTTTAGAAGTTACACGATTATATTATATACTGGCCAAGTCTGCTAGGCTACTCTATAGCATAAGCGCCACCTTAAGGAGGAGAGAGAAGACAAGCCATTGTGTTGTCCTGGTAACAGTCACTGAAGTAAGGTAAGCACTTTTATCGGTATTAAGTATATATAGATATATTTTTCTTTGAGGAACCGATGACATATTTGTTATAACGTTTTAATACCTATTCAATGTCCAGTACTGTATGGAACAATATGGCAAGGGTGTAGATAGCTGGTCCACCCTATGATGTTACATGAATTTTATTTTTGTTTCTCGTGTACAAGGGCATCTATGGGAATAAATAGCATTTGTAGTAACTTGTACGTAGCATGTAAGTAGTAACTTTGTGTTAGTATTTCTAACGAAACCTAACCTAACTTACCTAACCTAGAGGGAGTAATGCATAGGGTGGACCAGCTATCTACACCCTTCATAACAATACACGTGCACAGTTTACAAGTTACGTTGACATGTATCATATATTACATTGGGGTAATACAAATAAATTTACAACGTTTCGCTTTCCTAAATTTAAGATCACTGTCACTGTCGGAGAGAGAGTAAAGATGCGTGTAACGTTATTAACCTTGCACACACAAAAAAAGTTACGCAAAAGTAAACGAGCTTACGTAAGATGCATTTTTTGAGCTGCAATGGGAATAGTTAATTGCGTTCATGGTGACGTTTCTAGATCGCTGCCCCCCCTGTACTTTTTTAAAAAAATGACAGCATTTTTTTATGTGAATGAATGTTTATTTCTGACATTAGGTTGGGTTTGTATCTGTCAAATAGAAATAGTTTGAAATAATGTTTAATAGCGTAAATTTCATTAATTCAGTCAGGCGGCCGCTCTATATGTACGCTCTATATATAGCACTAATTCCCTTGTAAACAGGGCTGGCGATAGTGTGATATGCCGCCCGGTATTACTTTAGCTTACGTCTGGCGTGATTTTTCCGAACGATATAAGTCACGGTTACAGGATTCGGAATCATGATACATTTACGTCATAATGACTTATTTTCATTGATGTTTTGCTTCAAATATCACGGACAATATGTCGAGTGAGCAATAGCGTAGACGACGGGTTAGAAAAAGTCAGGTTCGATATTTTTTTCTAATTATACGCGATGCAAATCCATTAACAGACAGCACCTGTTACTGCTCCATTTATGGTGCCAAATGGAACGACTGATGTATACTAAAGAGACGCCTGTCGCCCCACTAACCAATTATTTCAAGTTCATTTGTGGCCTTTATAGGCACCTAAGGCTCAGGGCGGGAAGGGGAGAGGGAAGGTGTCGGTTAGAGCCTATGTTGAAGGTGCCGTCTCA
>JAGDQP010051466.1:0-14012 GCA_022664845.1 Lepisma saccharinum | reverse complement strand
AATTATCTGGACGGACCGCGGTGGCTTAATTATTAGAACGCTCACCTCTGGTGCTAAGAATCGTCGGTTCGATCCCAGCACATTACATGTGAGCTTTGTGATGGACAAAATACCGTGTGTGTAGGTTTCCTCGGTGTTCTAACGTTTCCTCCCACTTTCTTCACTCCACAAATTCTTCCCATCATCCCATCCGGACTGAACAAAATTTGCCTGAAGACCTTAAAAATTAAATTCAAAATTGTCTGGAGAGTTGGTAGATATAAAAACTGAGGTAGCTAGCTAGCTAGAGATAGATAGATAGATAGATAGATAGAGAGAGAGAGAGAGAGAGAGAGAGAGAGAGAGAGATCCAATGAAGTGACTCGAGAGAAGTGTTCTCGCATTATTAATTTAAATTCGAAGGATACTCTCTCCTGAAAATTTATCTTCATTCACTAGCTCAGGCAGAAGGTGAATAGAGGCTAGTACATTGAAACGAAATAAGAACGTTTTCAACTTGAACATTTCTTTATGCATGCGCAAGATTTATGTAGTCTTCAAATCGTTTACATCTGATAAGGCAATTAAAATGTCAATATGTGTACACAAGTGTACGTTGCAGAAATATTTCCAATATTATATCAGGCAATACACAGATCATTTCCGCAGGACACGTAGTATGATAGTTATAATCACCGACGTTTAACAAGAACTGAAGAAATGGCAAGGATTTCAGTTCATCTCAGCTCAATACTCCTTCCTCAGGCTGTGTATTGTTTTCTCAGCTCAACCTAATGAATGCCATAATGTAGCGTAGATTATATATCCTGAAAGAATTTTATCCATGGCTTCCAGCACAACAATAACAAAGAATTACCAATGACAGAATGCAGAGTTACGGTGCTATAAGTTTGATTCAACTGATCCCGTACGTAATTCATAGTCGCACTGAAATCTGGGATTCCTATTTTAATTTGAGAAGGCTTTAAAAATAATTCAATCAAATGTCACCATTTCCTAGCTTAACTTGCACAGGTAATAAAGAATATAATAAATTTGACTAATGAGTGACCACTTTCAACAATTTGTGTCACGATTGATAGATATTAGCAAAGATATCAATAAAAGACGGTTGCACACATTATCTTTTCAAGTCATTCCCTTAATCACACTGTAAAAATGTACACTTTCCCGTGTATTTTAAATGCACATTTGCCTACCTAAAATATTTTTTTACCCTTTTGTGCACTTCAAGTGTACAAAACTATTAAAGACAAATGCACTTTATATACAAGTTTTTGTACACAATACTAAGACAACAACAAATGTGTACAAAATGTAAAATATGTCTAGTTTACAGTGTATTGTTTTTGTGTATTTACGGAATTTCGAATGTGATTAATGGGACTGCTTACACGTGCTACGTTCAATACAAGTATTTTAATAAATTAGAAAACACTAATTCATGATTACTAACTTTTAAATTTCTACACAAAGGTTCACATAGGGAACATACGTTGAGAAACCAAAGATTGATTTTGTAAAAATAATGATTATACGGAAATATTTATTTCAACTTAAGAACGTAATCGCAGAAACAGGGTATTAAATGTTTGCATCTTCAGCTATACTCCTTGTCTATGTAAGCTTTTTTTGTATTTAACAAGGAGGATCAAAAAGCAAGCATATATAATTATTGATATTTTAAGTTTGAACTTACTGTATGCAGTCAGCTTCATGACTATAATTAAAATTCACAAAATAAATTGAGAACATTCGTTCATGGAACATTACAAAAGAATATATTCAATCTTATCAGTCAAGCGTAAATAAAAAATAAATGTGTAAGAGGTACATATTAAAATATATAGAGAGAGTTTCTTAAATTTAACATACATATTATAATGATATTATCTGTATTATATTGCAATCGAGAATGGCAATATAATAAAACAGAATCGAAAGTAGATTTGAACCGTCAAAGTGAAACTCTAAAGCGTTAAGCACTACTGCTATATGAAATATGCGTTTGCTAATAGGAGAACTTCCGGTCAAAAGACCATTTTTTTGGAATTTTAATGCCCTATTGTAGAAATTCTGAGTTACTTCCAGATTAGTTTGTCATGAACAAGTGTGAGGCGTAACTTATCCTCAGTCCCACTCGTCTAAATTGTATTGAGTTCGTCAAAACTGGCTGATGACCATTATGGCTGAATATTTGCATATCTGTGTCATGTATGTGTTGTAATGTTTGGTATAGTATATGCATTAATTACGTGTACAAATTAGGGAAGGATATAACCTAATCAATTAAATCAGAATTGGCAACATGATGAATTATATCACAAATTAATTTCAAACAAGATTCTGAATAATATTTAGAATATAACAAATTCAATGTTAATAACTCAAGCATAAAGCAAAATTAACACTCATCTTGTGTAAAGGAAAGGATATTAAACAACAAAGTATCTCTTAAGTTGAAAGCCTAACACTAACTGATCCATTGCTTTTCCCTTACATAGGTTTTTATACCATTTGCTAAATTCCATTCTTGAACATAAATTTCTGCAGCTCATTGTAATATGGCCTCACTCAGTCGTTTCTTTTACTCTTGCGTGACGTCAAATCCAATTATATAAGGTGCAACATTCCTCAGCAAACGTGGATTTTATGATTTTGCTTCCGGGTTACCAATATTCCTAACGTATTGCCTTGGTTTATTTAACATTTCTTTTCATACAATCTGTACATATTATTTTAAATAAGTTTAATAAATTTTAGAGCAGATTTGTCGTCGCTCTTCACTATATCTTGGAAGCAGAGTCCATGTTTATTAAGAGGAAAAATCGATCAACAGAAAAACAATTCTACTGTGTTTTTCAATATTTTTGCCTAATCATCACCCTTCGATTTGAGTGACAATTTATGGGAAAACCTGCCAAATCTTAACGGTATTGAGAATGATTTATTTTAATCAATATAATCGCCCGTTGATCGAAATATCTCCGATTTACCATATTTCCAACTACACAACACTTTTCCGTAAAACAACAAACAAACTAGGAACTGCATTTATCTGCCGATATTTATAGCTAATATTATGACCAAAGTTTTGTATTTTTCATTTCTATTATCCAAACATGTAGAGTTTGTAGCAATCAACAAATGCAATGGAAGTGGCCGGTGGGGTTATACGCTTCCTTGGAAACACCATGCACTCCTCACTTGTCGCTTATGCTTGATTAGACTGACATTGAATATAGAGGTACACGATGTGATTGCAGCAGATAGTGCAAGGGTATTCCACATATTTGGTGGAAGGGGATTCTATTGTTTTCGAATAAAACCATCTGTTCCCCCGTTTCTGACTGTTGTATGTCAATATGTCAATCTCATCATTATATACTGCGAAAGTTGTATTCAGTTTTCCCCACATTACTGAAAATTGTAAGAAAATATTTTTAAAAAATATTGAATGTTTTGCAGGGATATTATATAAATGTTAATATTTCGACGATAACGTATGTTTTGACGATTTTTTTAAAGGTTGTCAAATAGTTCGTATACAATACCGTTTTCTTTTCTATTGGACTTACATTTCATCCAGTTGTTAAACATTTTTATTCATCTTTTCTGGAGTACTTTCGATTTTCATACCGCAGTAGATTAAACATGAGTTTTCTCTTTTGAAATTAAAAATTACGAAATGAAGGCAAATGAAAAACCAAGGGTGAGGAAGTAAGCATCTGTTGAAAAAGTAACTATCGTAACATCTCTCAATTATACATAGATATACACATACATAAAAATAGTTTTTTCTGCGGAATCTAGTTTGAACTAGATCCGTACAAGAACTTGAGAGATTGCTTTGGAGTTTTACTATTAAAAAGTAAATTTGGTTTACGTTAGCAGTTTTTTGAATTTAGTTGTAACTGTGAATATTTCAGAGAAATATAATTTGAGTAAATTAAAAACTATTCACTAAAATAGAGTACTATATAACTCACCCAACTGTTATCCTACTTTGGTTCGCTACTATTACCCAGACTGCTGATTAACAATGCTGGAAACATATAATTTTCCATTTTGTTTTATGCACATAAAAGTTATTTCCATGGACATTTTTAACAATTATGGATTGGAAGCGTTCGTAACAAAAATATTGTTCTCTTTTCAAAATGTAATTATTACAACAATTTGACAATATTCACACTATTTGTTATAGTCATCAATATTGTCAGTAATGTATAACAGTCTCAAAAATGGAATGAAGAAAGATGGAAGGAAACGACAAAGATCCGAGGAAACCTACGCAAACAGTGTTTGTCTACTACAAAGTTCATGTGGAACGCGCCGGGATAATCTCTCTGGTAATCACAATTTACAAGATACTACAAAACTGATCTGCTGCTAGCCACAAAACTATCTAATACTATACGAATATTATTCACAATATATAATTTAAGGTGTGGTCTCACTCCATGGTTAATTTTAATTCAATGAAATTATAACAGAGCTGAATTTTACAAACCTTTCCATAAGCAGGTGTGTGACACATTGAAAAATTCTGCAAGCGTTATATCTACCAACTCACACATAATCAATTTGATTTTGGCATCATTCGAGATGAACTTTCGTAAGAAAAGCAGTAAATAATAACGGCAAGTACAAACAGAAGTAATGGAGATCACCTTAAAGATATTGTGCGCAATTCGATGGAGTGCTAGTTTCAAGAAATCCGTAGTTTTCACAGAATTAATACTACTCTTTAAAACATACATACTTACAAAGTGATTTGGGAACAGTATTAAAGCACTTTATTTATTTTTACGTTGGCGATGATAATTATTCATATTTGATGCAGGTAACACTCCGCGTAACAATAATATTTTATATGTTGAATAAATACGTTTTCCTCATGTTTAACTTCTCTGGTTTTGTTCAGAGATGCTAGCGCCTATCAAGGCGGGCTGCCGGCGTTGTTGTCTTTCTCTTATGCATAATGAACTAGGCATTGAGTTTGAGATTCATTCACTTTTCTCAAAATTGAAAGATCTTAATGTATGAAAGACATAAATGGCTAATTGATCTACAGCTTAAGGCGCTAGTACTCTGTCAAGCTTGCTGATCAGTTTGCTCGCTCGAATTTCCAGAACGAATAAGCTCGTCGGTGAAAAGGCGCTATTCCAATGTGGAACTTCCTCGCCGATGAACCGTCGGAGAGAAAGCTGATCAGTAACCTTGACAGTGTGATAGCACCTTAACACTTAGTTTCAACACAAAAGAAATTGTTTTCGCTAAAATGAGTCTTTATGCTATACTCAGTCCATAAATGCAAAAGACGTTAGTAATAGGCACGAATTACTTGTACAAAGGTATATACTTACCACACAGATATACGAGAAACTAACGCGTGAAATAAAGAAGACAACTAATTTCTTTCTCACAAACGTGCCCTATACACGAAATCTAGAATTAATTTCCTGCTTCTTCTCTCTCGTATCATTACATTATTATGCAGCTTCTCTTCGGCCTGATCAACTCACTAGATACTTTTAGTAGTGTGTTTCTGGATTTACACCGTAGCATTATGCAATATCATGTGGTGTAATTGAGGCAAATGCAAAATTCCCTTGGACTGATAACACTATTCAACGAGTAACAACGATTTTCGTGAGTTCCTCCTTTACGATTAGAGATTTGTAAGAGTTTTTAGAATTTTTCTAGAAATAGGAAGCCGGTTAACAACGAGTGAAGATAGAATATACGAAATCACGGAATGCGAGCATTATGTCAGCGAGGTAAATTGTATGACCTTTGATCAGTCACATGTCCTAATCATATTTCGATTATAATACATTTAAACTTCTATGTTGTATCTAGTAGTACGTGTATTTAAGATTGCCTTATAAACCTATGTCATCTTCGACATGTTCAACGCTCATCTTATGTTTTAAGATTGCTCCATAGCTAGAAAGATATTCACTACAACAATTTCATGAGAGTTACATGAACTACATCTATTACAGCCCTCAATTTCAAGTAATGCCTTTTGATGACACTAGCGATTGCTATACATATACTCTGTTTTCCAAAATTGGAATTATATTTTCAAATTCGATTTATACCAATATCTAAACTACGGGTCATAATATTTCTCCTATTCACTACTGCCTTTCAAGCTAAGTAAATGAACAGTAATAATAATTTGTCGCTACTATTTACCGATATATTTAATACTCTAGGAACTATACACACAAAATTTAGACCCATCGAAACACTTTAAAGAATATGCTAATATTTTGTATTTTCATATCACTACCTAATCATGCTTTACTATATATTTGTGTGCGTGTGTATGTGTGTATTTTACCCAGGTACCATTTTGGTATCATAACTGAAACAGCATTACAGATTCAGGACTGATGAATCGTTCTTTTAAGTTGAGAAAAAAAGGAACAATGCACAGAGAAAAAAGTCTATATCGAGATATCGAGAATGGAAAGTTTAGTGTGCATGTGTTTCCTATCGGAAACTGTACTCGTGACCCAAATGTAAATCTCTGCTTCTTCCTACAACTCACATATATCTGAAACCTTGTTAAAATTCAGGCTACGTCAATGCCTGTAAGGCAACCCCCCGTGTGCTATGTCTTTTTTGTGACCTAGTGAATCTTCCACTACGAGTTCGTTTGTTCTTTTCTAATCATGGAAATTGTCTGTCAAATAACTTCTTTTCGCTTCGGGAAGCAAGCACACATAATGCTGGAAATTCACTCTTTTTTAAAAAAAAAAGACGCTGAAGTACAATTTGGAAATGTACACCAAAAGGAAAAAAGAAATAATAGAAGGAACCTCGCTTAACATTTACAATTCTAACTCCCAGTTCAACGAGTGCCCTTCATTTTACGCGGTGCTCGTACTCCTTGTCACTGACGTTGAAACTGGAGAGGCACATTAGCTGCAGTGTCATCCTTTGATATTGTGAGATACGGAATCGTTTTTTTCGTCAATGATTTCTAGCTTGGTTTTCTCCTCCACAGCTGAGAAAGGTATGGTGATATCAAGTTCGTTCCATTACTTAAAAATCTGATTGAACATGACATTACACCAATGGTACTTAATTTTGAAAAGTAATTACATATTTTACTTTACAATACTCACATATTCGTATGATTTCTCATACAAATCCCATTCGTAATGTTCTTCAATTTTTTGTGTGTGCCACGATTTTTACAATATCTGAAACTTAATTTCCTCCACAACAATCGGTTAAGCGCTTGCCTCATAACAGAAAAATTGTAGGGTCAAATCTGGAAAAAAACAATTACACATTCAACATATCATCCAGTTGAAAGTAGCAACAAGTTATTTATTTCCACTTATTATCTCACGAATGTGAAACTTGGAACGTTTAGTCATGTAAGCAAGAAAGAAACATATATTCTCTGGTATCACTCAGAGAGTATACGGAGCAATCTAATAAACACAATCCCTTTCTTGGCCTGAGTCATATATGCCAAAAGGCCATAAATAAATAAAAACAACTGCTCAGTATGATGGCAATTAACCTATGCTCTTTAAAGAAAATGTCTCCTCAGGTGAATTATTGTTACATTTTTGTTACAGTAATGTACATTTTTTTATATATATTGAAATCCATGGAAATTTCAAAACTGAACACCTCTTAGCAAGCATACCATCCTGTCATTTGGCTTGTGAAACTGTAGAAATCATTGTTCAAAAATTCAGGGCGACAAATTTAGAACAGATTGAACCCGCTCCACCTCTCCAGTGATAAACTATAGGAAGCGAGTGATCTCTATCATGAAAAAGAAACGAGGAAGGTGGTTCATGATACAGGTTCCACAAAAATTTTACAAAAAGAATTACAGAATAATTGTCTAAAAATAATGCAGGTAATATATGGAAAGTTTTCCTTTTTTCTATATCTGAAAAGTTGTTATGATAAATAAGTGTTAGTTAGTACCCCGTAGGCAACTAGTCTGTAAACAAAATATGCATCGACATTTACATGTTCTGAAATATTAAAATCGTTATTAAGTGTGATGAGTTTTAGTCAATTTTAATACGTTCAGTCTTCTATATTTTCGCCTTTGAACTACGCAGCGACAGGAATAAATTAACGTATTAATTACTCTTAAATCTAGCAATATTTATATATAGGTAAGTAATGCTTAAATCAAAATTAAATAGTTTTCTGTGCCCTTCTCCGTAGCCGTACACTTGACTTTCATGACCACAGTCTGCTACTTCTTTTGTTCAAGTAGCTCCCCAATTGTCCTCACCATGCTGGGTCAGCACCGAAATTTTAAGCCTCCACCGGGAATCGAACACGAGCCCACTCGCACTGAAGTTGAGCGTAATACCGATTAGATCAGGAAGCTAATTTAATATTATTGAATATGCTGGGATGTTCACTAATTGTTCATCTCTATTTGTATTTCTAAGCAGTTAGAGGCAGCTAAACTCATACTAATGGAGCTACGATAACGCATGGTTATTGAACTATGTCTACATAATAAATAAATTAGATATTTTTTGTACAATTGTAAATGTTTCTATTGTTATTGTTTGATTTAGATCATCTGGGCATCTATTCCAATTGAAATTTTAATTTTTTATTCTCTTCTTCTTAGAAAGTTAATACTATATATTTATTTATAATCAAACTCTTTTATATTAAAAACAAAATATATTCTTTGTACACATTATCACAGAATAATAGGGATGTGTCTTCTGTATTTACATTAATTAAAGTTTTTCTTTAATATTTTAATAACCTGAAACTAAATTAAAATGAAATATGTAACTTTTTCTAGCCTCCTTTTTGCTTATAAAGAAAAAATGATTTGCACATTAAACAAATTAATCAATTACATTTTTTTTCCTTATTCAATTATCACGATCATGAATTGTTCATGATTATGAGAGTTCTGAACCAATCCAAAACGTGTAATATTAAATAAAACAATGTTTTGTGTTTCTGCATGGAACAAGGGCCAGTTGGAACTAAAAGTATTTAAAACATTTGTTTATCAACTCTTACAAGTGTTTCAAGTTACATTTCAGGAAATGGACAACATCACAGGCATTTAAAACTCTCATAATGTTACTAACATCTCACACACTTTCTGTATAAGGTGTTTCTTGGGTTTTGATTACATTTAAGCATAAAGTTCATACGCGTTCAATTAATATCAGTGCTTTAAAATACAAACAGAAGAAGTGTTCCTAGATTCCAGCTGAATATATCTTCCACTTCAGGTTAAGTCAACTGGAAAACTGGTCTTGTGTAGATAATTTGTAGCTTCTGATATCATAAATGGATTTTACTTGTGCATAGGTAAGGGAATTCTGTTGTGTGTGTATAAAATAGATATGCCACAGCTAAAGATTTGTGCTTAAACAAGAAATGAATGGATGAAGTTGATAAATTAAGCACATGATTAATACATAATTTATATACACAAGATATTAGGTTTTTCTGTTTGTCTACAAATGTTTATTTTTTAATTGCTCAGCAAGTTCACAAACTAGTGGTACAGGACTTCGATGATTTATAACATATGCTGACTACGGAAAGACGAATTTTTCGGAACTAGCTTATTTCTATGCAATTTTATATAAAGAAACTACTTTTATTGATTTGATTATAAGAACAGATTTGAAGAAAGCATCAATTAAGAAGTATAAATAATTAAAACATTAAAAAAACAAATTTAACTAATTTCTAAATTGTAAAATGGGCATTGTTACTTTTAATCATTTCATAAAACTTTCAAATTAAAAGATATTGTTATTGTTTTATATTGTTATTAGTAGTTGTTGTTGTTGTTGTGGTTGTGGTGGTAATAGTAATAGTACTAAACTTATATATTAATAAGTAGTAGTAGGGGGAGGGGGAGGGCGAGAAGAATAAGTGGAAAAGTTTTAGGACACAAAATTGTTTCTAAAATTAAAAAATGTGTAACTTATTAAAATTATTCTAAGGCGTATGTAATAGGTGGGTACAAAACTGCAATTTAATGTATGGCAAGTTTGGATTAAAATGAGTAAGCAAAGAATACAAGATATAAACAGAATTTTCCTAGGAAATGAAGACTACAACAACAACAATAACAAATGTATTTGTCCTGGCCCGCAGCGCCCATTACTGCTTAGTTTATATTTTTAAATAATTCTCCAATGTAAAACTGTCGGCATGTAATGTACGTAAATAAAACAATAAGTATTTTATATGCGTTAGACATGTAACTGTAGCCTATAGCGTCACATGTCTGAGCAATGACAAATCTCGGCGAATACTCTTCCGGGAAAAATATGGAAGGCAGGGGTCAGGAGCCTCGGCTTAGGCACCATCCCTGCAGCATCTATTGAAAAATATTATAAAACTGGTAGACTGTCTACTAACTAAATTTCCCGAACGAGTATGGTTCACTTAGTAGAGTAAAATTCTACACTAGCAGCACAGGATATCAGGCCAATATCGGCCCAATGCTGCTAAAGTAAGATCGAACCCAGGGGCTAGAGATCCTGACTGAAGTTTCTGCAAGATTTTTCCTCAGTCTGATTAGGTTACTTACTAGGTCCTGATTGACTGTCTTCTCGCATCCGCCTCCATTCACATACGCCTCTCTCATGATGTCACCTCCAAATTGAACTTAATATGTAAATTGTCTCGTTCTAATGAGGCAAATGAAATCAGTCAGGATTACCAGAAACATGATAGAAAGAAACAGGCGTATAGGTTAGTCCAACAGTGAATTTTCAAGCTTGAACCTTTACCGAATGCAGTGACGCTGTAAACGAGATAGCAAAAATAGAATTTACAGTCAGTAATTACTGGCGATATTAATAAATGCTTTCTACCTTTTCACATTGGTATATTCTGCAGTTTTAAAAACGGATGTCTTTCTTTTTTTCTTGTAAAAGATCACTGCACTAACTATTTTGGCTGGATTTGACCAAAAACGAAAAAAATGTAGAGCCCTCAATTTGTTAACGGAAAGAATTCACGTGGCAACTTATAGCAGGTGGTTGGCTTCATCACGGACCAACCATCGTTGGCCGACGTGATGGAACTTTGCAATGTGGAAACAGCCGCCATCCGCAAAATCCTTTAGCACCTCTCCCAAACCCTCACGACCTTCCCTCATCCTCCTTCGTTCGTTCTAACATAACAAGTGGCAATCCCATGAGGATAAAAGTGCACGTGCTGGATCTTATATAAGGAGGAGGCTAATAGAATTCCATATCTTACACAAGTGTTTGTGTGTGTGTGTGTGTGTGTCTTGCCCGCCTCCCTTCTTATGTCCCATCTCCGTTCATATAAATGCTGAGATATCTTCTTCTTGCCTGCAATGATATCTCAGGTCGTATACAGTTTCAATGAAACCATTTAACTTCATGACTTCTTGAGGATGAATTTGTTACTTCTTAACAATGAAAAGAGGCAGGAAAGGCAACTATAAAATGCTGAGAAGGAAGTTCTCACCTACGACTTATCAGAGACTCTCAAATTAGCTTCTCAAATTGAATTACAAGCAAGACTTTACAACTTATATCTCACTTTGCACTCGATTCTTAACGAAGTAGTCTTAACTAAAATTAATGCGATTTAAGTGAATAATAAAAACAAGGCCAAATATAAATAAACTTAGGGAAGTAACTCATTGAGTGAATCAAATGCAGTGTAAACTTGTATTTTAGTTGCTAAAACCAAGTTCATTTAGAGGAAATTAAGAAATGTTGTTTCTGCAACTAGCACATTGTCATGGATATCGAGCAACAGAGAATGAAGAACAGTAAAATCTGAGTGTGAGGTATTCAATGGATTACATATGATGATAAACTGAATCTGAATATCTTAGAACCGATTCTCAGCAGAGTGAAAACGACCCAACAAAATCACTATCGCTTATTTCAAATCTGAACTCGATTTCTTTCCACCTGCAGTCATTCAGGTGAAAACGTGCGTTATAAATTTATTGAGTGATGGAAAGCAAAATTTAAAAAAGTGCTGTGCCTCAACCGACATGGGGATACATGAGAAAAGTAACTAGATATTCTACACTGGTAAAAAGGTAAAGCTATCCTCTGTGCGTTTCTGACGTCAGTTTTACCGTAAATGTAATATTGTGAGAGATAAGGGTATATGACGCTAGCATGGGCTAATGATACAATAGCCTGAAAACACCTATTTCTTCTCGAAATAACGAGGGAAATGAAACCAAAATGCATATGAATCTATACCGCATGGCACTATCATCAGGAACCATTTATAGGCATTTAGGTTTCATTTCCCTCGTTATTTCGAGAAGAAATAGGTGTTTTCAGGCTATTGTATCATTAGCCCATGCTAGCGTCATATAACCTTATCTCTCACAATATTACATTTACGGTAAAACTGACGTCAGAAACGTATTTAACGTAAAATTCTAGCCCATAATGACATATTACACAACCCCCTTCTGATTTAAGAAAATCATCAATCGATATTCAATATGCTGGACTTCAAGATGGCGGCCATGAAGAACATACCCTCCACAAAGTAGCGCTTTCCACCCAGTACCCATTACTATGTATTTGCGTTTCATTTCTTTCAGAAATTTAAAAGTATAATGTTATTTCAACACTTTTATATCACTCTCCACAGAAAATAATCTGTCTATTGTATGATCAATATCTCCCAAACTAATTGCGCTCGGATTGCCAAAATTTGCATGTGTATATATTTTGACCTCCTAATCATGGCATAGGGGAAAATTCATAACTTTTTTCTGCCCCATCAGTATCTTTGCTCGTTAGTATTCGTATTCCATTCCACGGATTCTATCCAATTCTACACTTGTACCAGTGTGGGTCTCTCTGGTAAATGTGAGTATAGCGACGTTGACCTATCAGTGTCATTTGACTGTCAACGTAATGCGCGGCATTGAGTGTAAACTAGCGCCAGATATTCATAAGTAGCGTACCAAAAAACAATGCTATTCAAAAACTTTTCTCTCCCCAATTTCTCATCAACCACTGGTACCTAATATTTTACACACAAACTCAGTTTTTTATGCTGATTTTAAATATGTATGTCCCTTCTAGATCTGAGTGTCTGCTTGAAATAGTGTTACTTGTTAGAAGACAAAAAGCACCCTGGAACAAGATGTTTCTCAGTTGGTGGGTAAACTACGAATCTAAACAGAAAAACTGAGGTATTCATTACTGATACTCCCATAGTAAAAAGTGTGTTTTTGGCCACTTAAAACTTTATACCTGAAAGAGACATATGGCAAAACGTACTTTTTAAAATTATAAAATGAGTATTGAGTTAAAGAAAACATAAAACTTTTGTATTTGCTTCTCGAACCCGCAAAAGCTTTGCAAATTTTGTGAAGATGTTATCAAAGAAATTAAGAGTTCCGAGAAATTTACAACAATGTATAATAAATTAAAAAGGTTAGTTATGTTCCTTTTAAACAATTCTCACGAACTACATTCAACTTTGAACAGTAATATTTAGACGCGCTTCTAGTATTTTACATTAAGCTAATTACTTTCCAAAATCCAAAGCTTTTAGTACTTACTCAGCCACGACCTGGTCTACCCTCATTATACAACAAAACTCTTTAATTGACTAACATCAATAATCCATAAGCCTTTTAAGCCTTTTAGGAAAGAGCTTCAAGAAGAGTACGAGGTCATTACTATTAATTATTTTAGAGTACGTTCTAAGAAACCTCTCAAATACATCTAAGGAAAGAACAACTTGCATTTATCACAAAATGGCAAGAAAACTTATAACGCCGAGCATATTACCATTAAAGATTTGCTCTAAAAGTCATTTCTACAATCTTAAGCTATTTTTGAATGTATTGCGTACAGCAGTCTTTGAAGAGCGACTGTTAAATTACAGTATTTCTCCAGTTTCTTTATTTTCATTGTATATTAACTCGAGTAAAGTCAAAAGAAACCAGTCAAACAACAACGTAAGAAATATACATCAAACAAATCATC
>JAGDQP010051464.1:0-14012 GCA_022664845.1 Lepisma saccharinum | reverse complement strand
TCTTTCCCCCACGATTCACGAACAGTTATGAGCGCAGTCATCATAATGGCAGCTTTTAAATATGGCGTCAGATTCAAACTAAGTTTCTGAACTTTTTACCCCTGTAGGTAACGTTATATTTCAATAATATGTTTAGCAAAATAATATTAAATACTGTACATACTACTGATTTTTCAGCTCAATTTTGCAAGAAACTAGTGTGTTTTCTACCATTTGAAGATTACACGAAACGAACTACTTTGCTGTTTTTGGACAAATTGAGAAAATAGGACTAAATGTTTGCTCTCTGAATGTCCTTTTTAACAACCTGTAATACATGAAGAGAATATATGTATAGTCTGTCTGGTACAAGCGAATCTTTATCTGATGTGGACGTATACCCAATGATAATTGTGGACTTTTGAAACAGTCTTCTTTAAAATCAAGAGAATGGACAAAACACGCCCTTTTTCTGTAGTGTTCATTTGGTAAGAGTGAAAAAACAAGGAAGTTGTACCATCTTTTATCTAAGAAAAAGTAATCCAAATTGTATAATTTCTATCAGAGTTATACTGCTTTGCGATATATGATCGCGATCTGCCATTTTGAATCGTCACCATATTTGAAAGCTACGATTCTGGGATGTCCGTCATAGTTTCTTGTGTAGCATACGGGTAAAATATTTTTATATTTCATTTAGAAAAATATAATCCAAATCGAATAATTTCAACCCGAGTTGTACTGCTTTGAGGTAGGCCTATGACCGCTTTTCACAATTTTGAATAGCCGCCATATTTGAAAGCTACAATTCTAGGATGTCTGTCATAGTTTCCCTATACCATGGGGAACAGACAATTACCTTTTATTTAAAAAAAAATCCAAATCAAATTACTTCAACCTGAGCTATACTGCTTTGAGGCATGATCTTCATTCCCCATGTTTAATCGCTGCCATATTTGAAAGCTACTATTTTGAGATGTCCATCATAGATTTTTATGTATCACTTGACCCATAGAATGGTGAGACGATACATGGAATAAGTCTCTGGTCGTTACCTTACCTTACTTATCTACCGATATACGCCTGCTGAATGGTTAGGCTAAGGATGAAATGGAAACCGTAAGAATACGATGAATGGATAAGTCTGGGGTTGTTCTGAAAGTCTTGTCTCAGGCGGTAGGTCACTAATGATGATGATTTATATAACTCTTTTGGCATATAGATAGAATGAATTATAACATTTTCTCAATCAATCATTTGTCACTGGAAGTGAATAATGCAGAATACGTCTGAGAGAATAATATTCCCTTCTCTAAATAATGAACAGTGTGCTGTATGATAAATTTCGTTCCGTTGTTTTGAGTCCAAACATGGGAATTTGAAACCATATGACAAATTGTGGATTTCTTAGAAGATATGAAAATACAAATCTTCAGAAACACCTGAAAAATGCTCCCTTTTATTTCAACTTTTTTTTTTTTTACATTCTATTCAAACTTTGGAAGTTTCGTTCAAATTGATGCTGCTGAAGTGTTGGAAGAGATTCTTTATTTGTGGTGTCGTATATATCTTTGCAAGATGAATGCCGGGGAAATTCCGGTTTCGCAGGTGGTTCTGAGTGGGCTCTCTTGTAAGCCTTCTCTTGACTCCCTCTCTCGCCATAGCTCTGAAGTTTGCTCGTCGTTTTCATCTATTCTGTATTGATCTCACCATCACCTCCCGCTTCCAAGGATAAAGAATTTCCAGGAAGAACCAAATGCATTTTATCTCTTCCTTTTCGTACACTTGAGATGAAGACTCTTGCTTTATAATTCGTATTTCCTTCTATCTGACATAGGATGCATCAGAATTGGGTGTGATCTTGATAGTAGGATTTTCATTACCTTTACTGCACCCATCGTAAAACGCACAAGATGCAATGGTTCTCTTGTGGAATTAAATTGTTGCAGCTCCTACCTCAAGTTGCAGGTCCTTTATCCAAATCTGTATAGATTCAGATAAGTACATACAAATGATCCACTTCATCCATTATGGCTTAATGCGGCTTCATAAGGAAATACAATTCTACAGCCTTTGAGAATATACTGTACTATTCATTTATGGAGTGATCTTCAGAAGACACCAGTAGTTTGAAGCTACTCCCGATCTGTGAGATTTACGATGGGTGTCCCCAAAGCAACTGTGTGCTTGAATGTACGACTTGTAGTATCGTAATAACACAATAATAATTTGAAAGCAATTTGCATGTGTATGAGTTAGACTTTACTTGCCACTTCAAAGTGCTCTGCGTCTGCTAAGATTCACTTTTATTTCTCTACGCGGTGCTCCAACTATTCACACCGCTGCCCAGAATGAAAAACGCACTTTTTAAAAAACAGGGTAAACTAATGTTTAAATCATATTTTAGTGTTGTTTACTTTTAAAAATGTTTTTAATTAATACCAAAAGCACATGATTTTAGGTTAAACCTTTGTAAACTCCTGTCATTTCAAATATAAAAGTGGGTATGATTATATTATTACTATTAGTAGTAATGGCGTTGGGGCAGGCTCAGGGCCTATAGGCCTGTTACGCCAGTGGTTTTTTTAGTAGTAGTAGTATTCATTCTGTATTTCATCTGTGCACTTGGTTACAGTTTTAATTCCTGTCAGCGTTCGGAACCAACTTCACCGAAAACTGTAGGTCTCATCCTTAGAAGCTCACCTGTTCATTAAGGATGTTAATAGTCATTCAATCAATGCTAGAATTTAGGAAGCCTGACAATTTTTATCCTTACCCTGGTCATGAAAATAAGGACATTGTTTACCCTTAACATTCATAGACATTAGTGCGGTGGCCCCCAGGTTGGTCAAGGTAGCCGAGGCTTTCATTGTGTATAGTCACGAGTTCAAATCCCATGAGAGGTCCACTGAGTGGAGTGGTTCGGAGAAGACTTTACCAAAAGCTCTTAATACTATCCTTTTCAACTAAGCAGCTCATTTAAGACATTAATAGAAACTCACACGAGTTTGGTATTTAGTTGATGCATGAAATTAGTCAAGATGGTAAGATTCATTTTAATTTTCTTTGTGTCTTCGAAATGGTTAATATTGCGTATACATTATCCTATTAACTCAGAAGGAATTTGATGGTCAATCAAGAGACAGGCAGAAGCGTGCCTGTGTTTGTTAAAATTTGATTCTTTGTAAAAAACACTTGGGTATACTTTGAACACAATTTTGATCTTCGAAATTGACGTTTCTTTTACCATTTCGGTTGAATACAGCCATGAATGAAAGTCACTGAACGTTTGAGCGATAATACACCGATACAAATACGAAGACGAGATTTATCTCATATACAAGAAATTATAGGAATATGTGAAACTCGCACGTAACCAGCATAACATAAACAACTTATTTATGATGGATTGCATTAGAGGGAATGAAAGAAAGAAATATTAAAATTTAATATGTTTAAATCTTTATATTACGACTAATATCCACACACGCTTGGATTATGTATTATCATAACTAATATTCAAAATACTAGCGGATGATTACTTGTTCTATCTAGCTTTTAGAACCAAATGCAAGTATTTACATCTCTGTTAAGAACAAAACTTCTAAAAAAGGACAACAGTTACCCACACCCTGTATAATACAACAATAACCACTCGTATGTACTTTAGGTCTTGCTCACATTACCCTGTTATAAATGGTAAGTAAAGTATTACAGTCGGTTAATTAACATTATTAACTAGGCAAGTAGCAAAAGAACTATTGAGTTTCAAATTAGTTTTAGTGTTTACCTGATGAAGACTTTGCTGCCATGTTAAAGGTTATGCGTTTGTCTAGGGATGAGGTTTTAACGAGACTTATTTCTTGTTTCCCACCAGTCCAATTAGTCTCATGTTTTCACTTCTTACTAAATATAAAATAAATGGTTTCTGTCAATGTAGAGCCTTTCTGCAATGTGTACCTCAAAAGTCTTTCTCTTGTAATAAAAATTTAAAAAAAATGTAAATATCCATCAGAAGGACTGTGTAGATTCTTTACAAACGGAGTTTATTTTCTTACAGTGTCCGTTAGTAATTATAATTATATTTAAAAGTAGGCCTAAACATGGCCTATAATTTTCAACGACATTAATTATACGGTTTCACAACGACACAATAACGAATATAAATCTTAACAAAATGTTCTTGTTTGTAAACTTGACAGAACGTGCGACAGCGACAACTTGATTGCTTGCGCGGAATGTTTCGAGGATATAATTAACAGATTATTGTTTGAGTTTGAGTCTCATTTTTTTTTTTCATCAATGTTTCATTATGTTTCAGTGCCAAAGTCAGCTACGCATCAATGCAATATAAGATAAGTGCATATAGAGAAACGCATTCCGATGGTGATGGAATGTAAACATCACTTGTGAGCTAGTTCAATGTGTAGTATACTCCAAAATAATAATAATAAAAAAAATGTTCAAACTCTCGTAATGAGCAAATCAGTTATAATAGTAAATTTCGTTAACCAGTTTTAAATTTCACATTAGGGCTTAGAGCAAGCAGCAACAACATTCAAATTCATGATGCACATAATCTTATTAGTTTTTTGAGTGGGAAGAGATTTACGAAATTTTTTGTAATAAAAATATGATCTGTACATTCTAGGATAAATTTATCTCGAGCTATTCGTGAAGATCAAATCTCTTTTTTTAATCAAACAGCCACTTTATACATCGTAGATGACGTTTCTCGAATAGAGGGTTCAGTTATTAAAGAATCTTTGGAGAAACTTCTGAATGACATCTGGATCAGCGTAAATTGGTTATTTATGAATTCACTACCATCTGTCACTAATAATCTGCACCGTTTAAGCTTATAATTCTTCTAATTTATCATTACATTCAACATGTCTATTTATATTTAGAAAAATACCAATATAAAGTATGAAAAAGTACCAATCTAAAGCGAAACTAGCATACACTACGAATAAGAAATGTAACAAGTTTCAAAAGTAGGGTGGGACTGCCTATTTCTGGTGTTTCAAACCATCATCTTTGAGGTATGATTTCCTTGAACGAGCAAAATTCCAGGTAGTGTAACGTAGAAATTTGTAACTAGGTCTTATATTAAAGGTTCCATCCTGGCATTCGCTTGAGAAAACTGAAAATATTCTTGAAAACATCAGTGAGGATGGTCGACATGATTGAGGCTCGAACCCGCGATACTTCTTTACTACTTACCCTAAGTCAGCAATCATAACCACTGCACCATGAGGGCTTGGATTTTAAGCAGCTCTCTTAACCACACACTGAGAATTGAAGGACGGTTCACCAAGAAATAGACACAAGGAGGATAGAACGAACTTCTGCCCTCTCCCTTCTCAATGTGTAGCCAAGAGCACTGCATGATATGTTTTCATTCTTCGTGTTTTTCGTTTTGATGCTATGAACGTGCTTTTAAAGGTATCTATAGTTATTCAATTAGATAACTAAAAAGGAAATGATTCGATCGAAAAATAGTTTCGATTCGATTCGATCTACAATTAAACAACAATATCTCTGATTTTAATTTAATTTAATTCTTAAGGACTTTAAGCTGCTTTGGCTCAGGCCGAATGAATGAATGATGATGGCAGAGTTGGTGGAATGAAGAAACTGGGAGGAAATGGGAGAACTCTGAGAAAACCCATGCACACGGTGTTTGTCCACCACAAAGCCTACATGGAATGAGCTGAGAGCGAACCGATGACACTAAGCACCAGAAGTGAGTACTCTATCATTGAACTCCCGCGGCACGGTAACATCTCTAAATTTCAACAATATTGAAATTCTCCTTGAGTGCTAATATCTCTTCAAAAACTCAAAAGAACTAGACGAGTTCAACCAAACTTCGATACCCAACTGGATCCTCATTCATGGAATCATGAAGTCGCCAAAGGACGATATCGACGACATGATTCGGAAGGTAATAAACGAAAGTGTTAATGTACAGGACATCGGTCTTCTAAGCCCAATGTCATCTGATCGGAGATACGAATCGTTCTCCAGATTTCGTTGGGCAGAGAAAATGACCTATTATAGTCATACTCACTAGCTATCGCAATAGAAGTGAAGTGTGGAAAGCTAAGAGAATTTAAACGCTCAGCTAATTCGATAACCGAATCTCTGACTCCGCACAATCTATGCATTCTTTTGAGAGTTAAATCATCTTTCTCTGGTACCATTTGTAATTTTTCTCATTGTTTAGATTAGCACAAAATATGAAATGGCACTCAAATGAAAATAGTACATAGAACAGTTTTTGCTTCACATACGGGACTGTAAATATGAAATGATCTCAAGGATTTGTTTTTGTGTTCTTTCCTAATGAATTAGACGTTTCGATAACAAATACAGGGTCCCAAAATAGTGAGTGTATGATCAAAAGTTGTTAAACCTTGTATTTTTACGACGTTTAATAGTAATGCCTGTGACGTCAGTGTGACGATGTCATTGACATTATTTTGGGACATCCTTCCTTTCTTCAACACCAAACCGTTACCACATAGTTATTGAGGCCCACAAATCTCAGTTTAGTAAGTTTTAACACCTTAGAATATTTTGCTTATAAACTTTTGACCACTGTTGTAAGGGGCTTCCGATGTTTCGGAGGCTAATCTTCACAGAAATGTATTTCTTATTGGGGCACAGAAAGAGTGGCTAACTCCGGGTCCATACAGGTTGTTTAATTAGTGACTTCAAGATATAAGTGCTTTAGTACTAAACCAATAATATGTTACAGTAGCAAAGAATGGCAAAGTGCTACTCCGGAGTCAAAGTCCAGAGTAGAACAACTTTATACTTCTTGTCAATGTGGATATAATTATATTGAGGCCTTGTATCCATACTTAATTTAATTAAAACAAGCTGACAAGGCTATTACACTTAACTTTATTGTGAAAAACACATAGATAGCATAACAGTTTCAATGTTCTAACATCTTCCTCAGCCGAAACACTAATCAACACTAATAGTTCATAAAATGCACCAAGAGATCCTTTCTACGTCTTCCGCCAATCACATCCCTCCCCTGAATTCGTTTACTTTCCAAACGTGTTTTTTTTAACCAATCACAGTTCTTCTCTCACAGGCCACACTCCCTAGTCAACTAGCACGTTATAACAAATATGTGACAGCAAACTGCATTCCAGTTCGTCGCTTTGTGTCCCGTTTTCCTTATTCTTCTCGCTTCTTTCAACTTCCTAACCAACATCCTTTCATCTTGTTCTAGTATCTCAGCCCTGCTATAGCATGCGCCTCTTTCTGTACATGTTTGTAAATAGCATTCCTGTCTCTTTTTAGTCTGACGTCACCCTTGTGTTGTTTTAGCCTCTCCTGTAATTTCTTTTTCGTCTCTCCTATATACATTGCCTCATACACCGAACACCGTACACCACTCCTCTTTGTTCTTCCTTAACAGCACATTTCTTCTTGTTTCTCACTAAGTCCAAGACCCTATTCCATCCTTTCCTATACGTTTTCACTCCTACCTTTCCCAACAGCCCCTTGATTTTCTAGGTATTCTTCCCCTACTTTTAATTCCAAACCACTTTTTTTCTTTTCACTTTCTTTTCGTTCTCCCTCTTCCTTCTTTTTGTACCATTTTCTCCTGATCATTCTTCTGTCATCCTTACTATCTCCATTTTCTTTAATTTTCCCAAAACCTTTCCACTCCTATCTTCTTTTGATCTTCTTGCGTATTAATCTCCTCTATTCCTTCCTTCATGTTCTTTACGAAATTTTCTTTAGTTACTTCATCGACGTCGTTCCTTTTGTGGCAAAATATTCCTGCTACGCATTTCTTCTGAAACCATGAAGTTACAAATCTCCCTTCTTTCGTTTTCTCAATCCTGATATCCAAGAAATTTAATGTTTTGTTTTCCTCCATCTCACTTTCCACAAACACCCCTTTTCCGTTACCATTGAGTTCCTTAATGAATACCTCTTGAGCCTTTCCATATACCCAGACAGCCATATATGTACGTGCAAAACAGTAGCAGTTTGTCCTTTTCTTTCTCCATCACCATTATTTCCCAATCATTTATAACCAAATCAGCTAACACTGGGCTTATACTAGATTCTACACAAGATCCGCCTGGTCAGGTGTATTAACTGAGTACAATATGTAGAGGCAAAACAGTCAGGCATACTCAAGGTATACTTATTTGAATAAGTTGACCAAAAGTGCCATATAACTGGTCACGCTGGATACCGTTGGGAAGGTATTGAGGAGTATGATAAAAGTTCCCGGTTAACCGAGGTAGTCTTACGTTTTGAGGCGTCAAGACAGCGTATAAAAAGTTGTGGGTACCTTCCCAATAGTACCACCTCTACAGCACTTGCGGCCAACTTGAAACGAGTACCTTGAGCATTCCTGACCGTCGTCCTTTAGTATTTTTGACAGTTAATACACATCACAAGAAGGATACAGTTATCCCACTGTGGACTTTGAATCTGGAGTAGCATTTTGGTGCTCCTGCTTGTAAGAACCACCTAATATATTCATCCGGGTCGGGGATGTTCTATACTTGTCAGTAATGTAATTATCAATTGTTTCTAAACACCTAATTATATCTTCGGATGGGATATTTCAATTGATTTAATTACCACTTCTTTGGAGTACAATTAATAGAAAAGTCCCCTGAAACCTACAAGACCCTAGAGTGGAATTAAGATTTTACTAAAGGATGAGGAAACCGAGTATCCTGATAAAAGCACTTGACCTTACATGATGAATCACAAGGAGAATACAGGATATGTTTTATGCTGATAAAATGATTCTATCAGTCAGAAAAATGTTTATTAATTTGTTCTGACTATTGTGAAATATTTTCTTCTTGATATAACGTCAATAAATTTTAGGTTCTCCTTAAAGTATTGTAAAAATACGACCTCTACAATATGCAGAGATATCTCTTTAACTCCTTCGTATGCACACACACACATTATCTCTTAAACAAATATGTGCATACAGAGATACATGACTCACATAAAGTTGACAAAATGTGCCAAATAGAGCAAAAATTAACTTTATTTCATTTAAGTTCTCGTTTATCCACTTTTAATTGCTAAATAATTGCAATTTTTAACCATTGCAAATTTCATGTTTTGCATATCTCCTGGTAATGTAGAAACACATACGTTGTGTGGTTTGTTTATTTAATAAAGTTTTTATTTGTAAAGTTATTTTGAAAATTGGTATGCATTTGTTACTTCAAACCAGATAAATTTATGACTATTTAATTAAAACTACAATTTTAATACTTTGTTGGCCTGACCTTGTATCGTCTCGTTTGAATACAAAACAATTGAGTTAAAATTGAATCAGAGATTTATAACTTCATACGAGACATCGTTAAATAGTTTGCAGAGACCTAAATAAAATTACGTTTCTGCCTATAGAAAAGTTTTTGAAATGACCTTCAGCCATGTCAGATAAAATTGGTTAAACAAAATATGGAAATGTTTCTCATTCCTTGTACTCGGCTTTATATTATTTTTATGAAAGAAACTGTAACTCATTTTAGAAGCTCTGTAGATGTTTAAAGTGATCCTTTTTTGATAACCATTTCGTTATGGAAAGTTACGCAATCAACATAACTCGTTTTGTTTTGTGCGATACATAATTCTCGAAACGAGCCCTTGTACACGTAAATTCATGCGCAGCAATCGTGAAATATTGCAATAGAGATACAAGTGTCTTTGAGCAGCTTCACTGTGTATGATAAATGCTATCCCGCATTTTGAATCAATATTCAGTTAGTATTAAGTGTTTTTCTTCTCTTTTAAATCTAGAGATATGATAAGAATCTAGTTAACCTATCAAGTCATGGATGTTTATTAATACTATCCTAATTAAGATAAACGTTTAACGCATGTTTCAATTAACCCTCAACCATGATCAATAGTAATGATTTTGTTATTGTTAGCCGATTGCTATGTTTTCAGAAGTATACACTTACAAGGGAAGTATTTGGGTTCGGATAAGATCTTTTTAGAAGACTTCGTATATATGTTCGTACCTCGATGTTGTTAATGCCTGGGAAGTGATTCCACCATGTAAGGCCTAGTTCGTCCGCTACAGGGCGTTAAAGTTTGGAGCAAGGGGGGGAGACAGCAGCTGCAATGGCTCCCGCAGTTTCTGTTTGAACAGACATTTTTTTACTCAAAATATCTACATGAACATACCTGACAGTGCTGACAAAGACTGCAAAGCCACAATACTGTGTAACAAATAGTTTGGCAGATATAGGACAGTATTTGTTTTCACACATGTAAGTGAGGGATTTCCACAAAGTAAGTGAAACAGAAGGGAGAATCACAATAGGCACACAGGACAAAAGACACAGCAGAGCTATCTTCAAAAGTACATGCCAAAAATGATACTAATCTCAAAAAATCTTAATTTCGGGGCTGGAGTTGGGATCCTCAGGACCTCCCTCTACGTACGTCCCTATCCGTAACTGTCAGCAACTTCAAGAGTGTAAAATAAAGTAGCATTTGTCACCGTGTCCATGGAGTGTGATTTTGAAGGTGTGCCTATTTTGATTCCCCCTTCTGTTTTCCTCAGTTTGTGAAAAAGCCTAAGTCCTTTTTTGAAGACAAGTACTGACCAATATCTGCCAAACTATTTGCTACACGGTATTTGTGGTTTTGCACTCTTTGTCAGCACTGTCAGCTATGATCATGTATACATTTTGAGTAATGAATGCAAGTTTGAACCGAAACTGGGGGAGCCGATGCAGCGGTTGTCCCGGCTGTCGTCCACTTGCTCCAAACTTTAACGCCTTCTAGCGGAGAAACGAGGCCTTACACAGTCGAATTACTTTGCAGGCGTTATCAGCATCGGAGTACGAATACATATGTACGAAGTCTGATCAACAAATTCCTGTTCGAACCCAAATACTTCTCTTGCAGGATCCTAGCGAATATAGCTGAGTAACAATTATAAAATAATATATTAATACTGATAATGTAACTAACGCATGAGCTATGATATACCTCTCGCCGTCATGCAAGACAAGGTTGAGAACTTAAAACCATCCCGTACAGTAAAAGTACTGTGTTAGTTTTAGTGTGACAGCCAGAAGACAGTGTAGAAGACAGTGTACAGAAGACAGTGTAGAAGACAAACAGAACTGTGTTAGTTCAATCAAATGTAGTTTTATCCATTTTGTGATAAAATGTCGTGTTGTAACTTGTTGCACTGCGTAGAACCCATTATGCCAACTATTCCCTGCGTTTCTACTTGTTTCTACTTTCTCCTTTCGAAATTTTCTTTCTTCCTACTAAATTCTTATCTTGGGGAACATGAAGTAATTAGAAACTGTCTGGCGATTGTGGTGAATGACGAACGAAATCTACATTGTTTGAAACCAAGAACTTTTGCGTTTGGAGACAGACGTTTGTTTGTATGTGTGCAAAGGACTGAGCTGTAAGTTATCAGCTAGACGTTACATATTCAGTTCGTTCGTTACAAATAGGTTGCAGATTCACATGACGTTTCCATATAATATCAATCATTCTGAATTTGCTTTTAAACTTGATCAACATTTTTGGTGTTGTAATCGAATATCATCGTCTACCCATGTTAATAAGGATATAAAAGGAAAATGGACTGTAACTCTGGAGGATGAGGATTAAAATCGCAAACATCTTCAGTTGTATCTATGAGTCTACAAATTAAGATCTGAAAGGCTGAAGACGTAACATACGATATTAACTTCTAAAAAGACTTTCATTAAACAAAACTACATAATTAACGATGCACACCATTGTGGAAGACTCACACCTTGATTTCTTTAGATAAATAATGTTTTGTTTTTAAAGTTCAATGCATCAGATATATATATTAAAATATAAAAAAAATAAACCATCTTTACTTGTTTACTAATTGTCAAGTAGCAGTTCATTGTGATGAAAGTGAACAATGTTCATTTTATTGCATAATTATACACGTGATATAGGAATCACAAATTCCCCAGACAGCTTGTGATAAAATGTTGCAACAAAGCAAGTTATAAGATCTAGTAATGAGCAAGAAATTCCGTTAAAACTATGAACCAAATGAAACTAATATAACATTATGTAGGGAAATATGTATTTCGTGAGAATTTCCTGGCATATTGACTAAAACGGAATATTCTGTAACATCAAGTGTAAGTGGTTTGTTAATCGTACCAGCTAACTGTTTCGTTATTACGTTTTAATATGTTTTATGTGAGTATCCGTCAGACGCTTTTCCAAAATCATTCATTTGTACAATTCTTTGCAGTTATACTGTATGTTTTTAGAAAGAAAGATTGTAAAGCAGTTTTCAGTCATGTATGAATAAAATGTCAAGGACTTTTGACAGCATGAAATTTAAGTAAAAGCATTTCTATACCTTATACAGAATCATATTTGCGTGTTATTAGTTTCCGACTGTCCGTAGGTTCGACTTCGTGTATTCTTTTACAATTTCCTGAGCAATCCATTCTAATGTGTGGTGAAAATTGCAAATAGTAGTTGAATTTAAATAAGTGTTGTCAGGTTTTCATTGCATGTTGTGTTTAACAAGTAAGGAACACAGCATAGAGTACCATTTTACATGGAGGCAATACAAGTATAGCAAAGTCAAGAATTCGGGAAAGATTCGGTCCTGGCCTTTTTGTATCATTCCAACATTTGTCTGATGTGATTGATGGATACCAGTCAGCATGAGTGGTCATCGGAATTGAAGGTCGGCGCTCTATCAACTGAACTATGGCCGCACCTTTAGTTGGCCGCGCTATGACCTCTAGAACTATTAATATGTGAAAACACAATGCCCGGGGTACATCTTGGAGCATTCAACATACAGTCCAATTCTATCTTCCTGAGATTTCATGTCTTCTGAGAGTAGGCTAGAGTTTGAGAGAGCATTGGCTTCGTTCACACCCCTAAGAAATTTACATCGGTTAATGACAGTGCGATACTTTTGAGACCAATGACAGGGAATGACAAGTAACTCGATTACTTTCCCCACTACAAGAGTTTATTACTTTCCTTTTACTGCTCTCTACATATGTCAACGTACTTCCTCCTCTGTTTACTGAGTCAAAAGGATTTTAATTGATATTTCCTTCCTGTTCGATTTTTTTTTTCGTCTCTTCCTAACAATGACACACTGATAGGCTACACAGAGAGAGGAAGATTTTTCATGTACCAACAAATTAAACTTCATTTCCTGAAACTTGCCAAAGGAAAATGGGAAAGAAATGTAAACATTTTAACCAATTGAAACCTCCAATGTTAAAAGAACTAAGTAAAAATTCATATTTTTTTAGTTAAGAAGGAAACTATTGGCATTAGTACAGTTTTCTATCAAACAAAATTAATTTTAGGGATCATATTTTTAAGCTTGTATAATAAGCCAAAATTCATAACCCTAAAATGTATTTGTTTGATGGAAGACTGTAATAATGCCACTGTTTTATTTTCTGTACTGAAAAATTAAGGATTTTTTTACTTAGTTCGTTTTCACATTGGAGGATTCAATTGTAAAGAATAAAAAAGAAATATACAACGTTTTTATATAACAAAGAAACGTAATGTTAAAATACTGATGAAAACAAAATAGCTGTAAGGCAGTATATCCAATTCTGAGTACCAAAGTATCGTAAATTGAAAAAAAATGTCTGGAGTGGAATTTTGCCTATCTTTTTATGCTCGAGCACTCTGCTGAAATTTGAGCGAGCGAATGGCGAGCGGAAAGGCAAGAACTGACTTGATAATTCCATCGCTATTTGCGTCCAGTTCAAGAGTTTCCTGCGCTGCATCCCCAGCGTAGAATTTGTAATATTAAAAGGAGAGGGAAATTGGACTGCGCTTATGTGAGCTTGTAGCCCTGAAACGTATAAAAGGAAAAAGCGGGCAAAGAAGGATGAATGGGAAGGAACTAAAACTCGTAGAACACAAACACAGAACCCAATTTCCCTTTCAGTCCAGAAAAGGAAACCCAAAACCCTTGAATATTAAAGAGTTCTCCT
>JAGDQP010051463.1:0-14013 GCA_022664845.1 Lepisma saccharinum | reverse complement strand
ATATATTAACAATTCTTCATTCCCATGCAAAATATAATAAAATTATGTGAAGGAATATTATCTCACAAAATACAATATAAATAGCGACTAGCAGATAGTAACAGTGTAAATTATTTTCATTACCATTACAATTACCGTCAAATACTGCATTTATCTAATTAAATACTAAGCAAATTATATTGTTCATTATCACCTTATGTTCCAAATTGGTTTATAATTTAATGACAAAGCCAGGAACAATCAGATTGCGGCGTAAATCCGGCAGCGCGACCACCGTCGAGTTAAATAGAAACTTGTTAATTTTGCGAAGAATCTGAGATTTGCATCTTAATACTTGGAGGTTTGGAAGGTATTCTTCAGTGAATTTTCCTTCCTATTGTTACAAATCCACTTGCTAGGGGCAAAGCTTTTTGAGCTAAAGGGAAGGGACTAGCGTATTATTTTACCTCATTTTAAAATTCACTTGCTGATTTCCCGCCCGTTAGAGCGGGTTCCAGAGGTTTCTGTCCCCTCATTGCAGTATTATTTCGGTCTAGTTTGTTTTTGTCTAAGTGTGATTTTTTTTTTGTCTTATAAGAACTAGCTGTAGTGCATTGTAAGGAGACCTAGCTCTTTGCTGAGTGTTTCTAGCTTGGTTGAATGGTTAACGTATCGTAAAACTTATTCAGAGAACCTGAGATCGAATCCTGGCGTGGTTATATTAAAATTTTAAAAAAAGAAGAAAAATAACGTTTTTCTTATGTATATAAACATTAGGATATTTAATAAGCATAGTGACCAATGGTTAGGCAACTCAAGTAGTTTTTTTTTTATTTCACATGCGATTTGCATGGGGTCCCAGACGTCACCCGCTTCGGAATAATACTCGCACGGGAAAAACGCCCTGCGGGGTGTCGAATCGAAAAACTAAGATTGATAATGATTTGATGTCAAATTTGCTCACTTGAAGGTAGTGAACCCGGCAAACTACATTGCGGTGTGGATTGCTCATCATGTAAGGATATATTTGACGAGCATGATCTATTAACTGATTGTAAGTTACCCCCAAAGTATTTTTTCCTGATTATGATATAAGATAAAATGAAGTGTATGGGCGGTAACAGTATGAAGCGAATGGCTTACACTCGTCCCAAGATTGTGATATGTGGATATGTGTAGGTCCTACCCCACGATCAGCAGTCAGCGACGGTAAACACTAGACCAGCGGGGGGCGATCGTCGGTTCGATCCCTGCTCATGCGATGTGGTCTTTGTGGTAGACAAACACCGCGTGCGTGGGATTTCTCGGGATGCTCCAGGTTCCTTCCATTTTTCTCATTCCACCAACTCATCCCATCATCATCCATTCGGCCTGAGTAACAGTTGCCTAAAGGCCTTAAAATAAATTCAAATTCATAGAAATCGCCAGCAAAGCGGCGGACATGAAAAGCCAGCATAATACTATAAGTCTCTAAGCTTCTTCTGTAACGCTACACTTTTTTTTTTTTAATTTATGCATTCCACTGCACTCTCTATTATTTATTCTAAAGGTGTTTCCAGTTTCAGTGAGAGTGTAATATTAAATCTTGGAAGTGCAACTACATTGCTTTCCTTTTTCCTCTCACATGAATCATATTTGTGTGGGAAAGGCGATGATTACCGCTGTGTGATAATATTTGTAGCATGTAACGATTATGCTCTCCCGGAGTGCAGGATTCTCCCACCCTACCCTTTAGAATTTCCCTTGCAAGTTCGACGACTTGTGTGGGAGAGGAAATAAAAACATATTAAACATTAAGGAACACTGAGGAAAACTCTTAATGTCGTCGTAATTAAACACGTGAAAAGCTGATACCCGATGGTGCAATCAGTGTTTCTAACCAGTATAAAATTTCCTATGAATTTTCGAATGTTCTGAACCAGGGTCTTTCGAAAATTACGACTTGAGTAGAGATGATTTTTTTTTTCGTACGAGGTGGTTTTTTTTTTTAATCGAAACTTTTGTTATTTAAAATGAAACACAACATTTTATATACCCGATGTTTTGGATTTTATCTGTTTTTAACACGTTTTTATTAACTCTTATTCTTGTCTGTCTGTTTGGTACAAATTTTGTAATTGATTTTAAATTAACTTCCCGATGAACTAGAGACTTGAAACTTTAAACAGCTCAGAACTGGATGACAATGCAATGTTAACTAATCACATTTTGAAAAAGTCTCCATCTTGGATCCAAAATGGCCGCCAAACCCACTGTTGTATAGAATACACAGCCTAAACGGCTAGCGCAATAGAAACGAAATTTGGCATAAGGGTACATTATCACTAATAGGTTACGAAAATATTACCAAAGGGTTCCAAAGACGCCATCTTGCATCCAACATGGTGGAGACAAAAATTCATTTTCTATACCGTTTGAGCTAGAGATACGAAATTTAGCATAAAGGTGTATCATAAGTACTTTAGGAAAATATTACATTTTGAAAAAGTCGCCATCTTGGATTCAGAATGGATTCCCAAATATCATTTCCCACACCATTCGAGCTAGAGAAGTGAAATTTTAAATGAAGGTGTACCATTATGAGTAAGTCACGCGTTAAAAAAAGTCGCCATCTTTAATCCAAAATGGCCGCCAAAAGAATTTTTCAATCCACTGAATCTAGAGAAACGAAATTCGGTATAAATGTGGTATGACCAAGAGTTGGTTACAAAAAGTAATAATAATTAAAAAGGATTTCTAAAAATCCCGCTTTTTAAAGATGGACTAAAAAGTAAAAAATATTAAATTGATCAAAAAATAAAAAAGTGTGGGTGCTCTTAGATATGATTTTATGATAAGGTAAACAAGAGCACCCACGCTTTTATTTTCCGATTTATAAGATTAATTCAATTAATTATTTTTTTACTTGTTAGTCCATATTTAAAAAGCGTGTTTTTTAATCGTTTTTTATTATTTTTTTTAAAACAATAAATGTTTGGTTTCAAACTCGATTTTTTATTTTGTCAAACTGGTATTTTTGTTTTAAGCTCGATTTTGAGATTTTACCAAATACTGATATTTTTTTTAAAAAAATAGTTATTGAAAAGCGATCAGAACATGCTGTTTTTGCTTTTCCCAAATTTTGTCTGTTGGATATTGTATATATTTCTGTTCAGATGTGGTATTTTCTGTTTGATTAATTCTTAAAAAAAAGATTTTTTTTTTAACTTTTGTAAAATGCTATTTGCCTGTCTGTAGTACTTTGACTTTAGGATCAGATTTAAGTTGATTTCTTTAATTATGAGAACTTACTTTGTGAATTTCCTATTTATCGAGAATTTTTCCAACTCTTCATGAAAAAAATAATAATAATAATAATAAATAAAAATAAAAAAAATGTCTTTCCACATCAATTGACTGTAATTCAGTTTGGCTTCGCATTCAGGAGTTCCTGGGTTATTCCAACGGCCGATCATCGTGACAGATTTTTCCGCAGTCATACCTCGCAAATACCAGGACTGTAGCTCAAATTTGACCGTGGCCGATTCCTTCCCGCATCCTTTCCGAGATAACAAAAGAAACAGTCAAGGAAATAGCAGGCACCAGAAAGAAAAGAGAGAGCAAAATCTCAGAAGAAACTAAACTCTTGATGAAGAAAAGAAGGGAAATGAAAGAAGAGGAAAATTACATAAAAAGGATTGAATACATAGAACTAAATAAAACCGTAAGGAAGAAAATAACAGAGGATGTACGAAGATATAACGAAAATCTTGTTAGAAATACAATCGAGGAAAACAAGAGCCTGAAGAAAACCAAACAGCAGCTCATGATAGGGAAAAAGCAAATAATTGCAGTTAAGAGACCAGACGGGACCGTAACACGAAATAAGGAAGAAATTATAAACATATTTCAAAATTTCTACACAGAATTGTACTACTCCGAGGAAGAGCTAGGGAATTAAGACTCAGAAGAAAATGATGTAGATGTCCCAGACGTAATGAATGAAGTGGATAGAGTACTTCGAGGGATGAAGAACGGAAAATCGGCAGGAGAAGATGGACTCACAGGAGAGATGTTTAAATGAGGAGGTGAAAATATAAAAAAAGGCACTTGCTAAATTATTCACAATGTGCCTGAGGAAGAGAGAAACACCCTCAAGTTGGAATAATGCTGTTATCATTTTGTTGTACAAGAAAGGGGACAAAGAACGCATCGAAAACTACAGACCAATTAGTTTACTGTCAGTTCTATAGAGAATGTTCACCAAAATTATTTTGAATCGTATTGAACGGGACTTAGATTTTAACCAGGGAAGGGAACAAGCCGGATTTCGTCGTGGATTTAGCACAATGGACTACATACAAACATTGAATGAAGTTATAGAAAGGACCAATGAATATGAACTTCCACTATGTTTGAGATTCGTAGATTTTGAAAAAGCTTTCGATTCGGTCTCCATGTCAGCAGTACTTAAATCAATTGAACATCAAGCCATCGAAAATGCATACAACAAGCTGCTGCAAAACATTTATTCGACTGCCACATCTGTCATTAGACTACTTCAAGAAACTGAAAAATTTAAAGTTGGAAAAGGGATAAGGCAAGGAGATTCAATTTCTCCAAAACTAACTTCTGCGTTGCTGGAGAGTGTTTCAAAATTTAAACTGGGATGAAGTTGGAATTAAAATTAATGGCGAATATCTTCATCACCTACGGTTCGCTGATGATATAGTCCTGTTTGCTTCAAGTGCAGAAGAACTACAAACCAGAATGGAAGAACTGAGTAACGAGAGTTTGAAAATAGGCCTTAAAATGAACTTGAGTAGAACAAAAGTAATGTACAACCAATATGCTGCAAAGAAGGAAGTGAAGATTAACGGGGAGACAATAGGCATAGTTGATGAGTATGTTTACCTAGGCCAGTTCAAAACATCGAATGCAAAGTGGACTGATGAAATAAATAGATGTAAAAAGGCGTGGAGTTCGTTTGGAAGACTACACTTTATTTTCAAAAGCAAACTACCAATGTGTCTGAAGCGTAAAATTTATAATCAATGTGTCTTACCCGTGATGATGTACGGCTGCGAAACTTGGATATTGAATGTGCAAACGACTCAAAGATTGAGAGTCACACAAAGAGTAATGGAGAGATGCATGCTAGGAATAACCAGGAGAGACATGAAGACAAGTGAATGGATTCGCGCACAAACAAAGGTAGAGGATGTAATCAAGACTGCGAAGAAGCTGAAGTGGAGATGGGCCGGTCACATAGCTAGACGAACAGATGGAAGATGAACGACAAATGTACTACAGTGGATTCCTAGGGAAAAGAAACGACCGAGACGACGTCCAAATGTAAGATGGGTAGATGAAATCAAGCGTTTTTCAGGAGCTACATGGATGAGGATAGCAGCATACCGAGATATGTGGAAAGAAAAGGGGAGGCCTTCATCCAGCAGTGGATAGAAAACGGCTGAATATATATATATATATACACGTGTATATATATATGAGCTCCTGCGTAGCCTAGTCGGTAGCGCGCTCGACTTCAGTGCGAGCGGTCCCGGGTTCGATTCCAGGTGTGGGCTCAAAAGTTTCGGTGTTGACCCAGCATCGTGAGGACAATTGGGGAGCTTCTGTGAATAAAATACAGTGGCGATCACAGTGAGAGCTTCGGCTCTCCTCTCCCAACCCGTCTGGTCAGCGTGGGAGCAGTAGACCAACTCCTCCCTTCGGGGAGAGGCCTCATCCACTAGTGGATTGAATATGGCTGTGATTTATTATATATATATATATAAACTTTATTTCTACGAAGATAGGTTCCGGTACTCACTAGAAATTAACACGACAATTTATATACTTACGTAACTTTTACAGTTAGTTTAAGTGACCGAGTCAAACAACATTGCGTGCTGTCAGAGAAAAGAGCGCTATATACGTATATATAAGCACTGGGTTTAACTGAGTGGTCGTTGGTGATTTTGTGTGTGTGTGTTTTTAAGTTGGGAGTGTGTAATGTGATGTTTTGTGCCTATTATTGGCGAGGGCAATATTTCAAATTATACAGGTTTGAAATTTAACTGTAGTTCAGATAGTTTGTTCAAAGGATTCTGTTGATTTTTAACCATAAAAAGAAATTAAAGTTCAAAACCGAGCGTCCGGTGCTCAGTTTGTAGATCGTTGTCGTATTGAACGTAAGATCGGGTCCCCCCATCCTAACTGAAGCTCTTTTCAGTCTCACCATGCAAATGCCGGGATGGTACCTTGAAACTAGGCACTAACGGATTTTCTCCCCACATCCTTCGCCTACCCTACCTTATCCTGGCCTGAGTCATAGTTTCCTAAAGATCATAAGTTCGTTCAACTCAAAGTTAGGAGTTTATGCTCGAGGATTTGGGAGGGGGTGACACTCATGGTTTGTTGAATATTGAAATAAGAGTATTGGAGTAACACCGAGGAAATTATTCTCATATTTCCTTATTCATACTCCGAATTCTTGTAGAATTTTTACAGGAAAATAAGGATGAAAAAAGAACAAAGGGCGAGAAAAACGGTTTCAAAAACGTGTAAAAACGTGATATTGTAGTTTATTGGTATAATTTATAACAGTAAAAGTGCGTAGTTTGTATGGTTGGAGTAAAAAAAAAAATGGAAAGCATCAGAACCTTACATAAACAGTGTTTACTTCACGCTGTGTAATTTATGAAACTGATAAGTTTGTCAGTACACCAGGAAAAAATAAGAAATGTACTACGTACTAGAATTTATGAATATGCTCTTTAACTCTTTAAATGATGTCAAATTTCCATACGATAAAGCGCAATTAATATTGTTTATGGTTTTGTAGGGAATCTACTCTTAGAAACAGTATTTCATATTCTTGTAAACTTAAGGACGGTTTAATTGGCTTTCGCTTTCACGGAAGTTGAGGTACAGATGTCTTACATGGGTTCGTGGATTCAATATCAGTGGCCGACTATTCCTGACTGAGGGTTTTCCAGGGTTTTTCCTCTGCCTGAAGCTCATAAATAAAATTCAGATTTTTACGTAGATCCCAATCATTTTTACCTAGCAGCCTCTTTTGATATACCTTGCGAACTCCTTGCTTTCTGGTTCATTCATTTATAGTGTTAGGTGAACTTACCAGGTGCGTAAATATGAAACCAGAATTTATGTACAGAAAAGACAGTGATTGGATGATAATGGTAAGAACTATTTTATTCGAAGTATTGGCCATCGCTAGGGATACATTTCTGTCATCGTTCCGGCAATGTGTGGATGCCAGACCAAAAAAAAAAAAAACTGTGCCTTTTGTGCTGTAAACCAGTCATCAAGCCATTTTCGTAAGATGTGAAGCGCTGGTCAGCAAGTGCGTGTCCCATGGATGCAAATAAGTGAAAATCGGAAGGCGCCAAGTCTGGTGAGTAAGCCGCATGCGGAAGGATTTCCCAGCCAAACGTCGCAATCGTTTCCTTGACCGGTTTTGCTGTGTGGAAGGGTGCATTAACGTGAAGCACAATCACTTTATGTTGTCTTTGGTCATATTCTGGTCGTTTTTCACGCAAAGCTTGATGCATATCGATAATTTGTTGTCGGTAACGTTGGGTATTAACGGTTTCGCCAGGTTTCAGCAGTTCATAATAGATCACTCCCTTCTGATCCCACCAAACACAAAGCATTGTCTTCCGTCCATAGCGATTTGGTCTTACAGTCGATGTTGCCGGTTCTCCTGGAGTTACCCATGATCTTTTACGCTTAGGATTCTCGAAATAGATCTACTTTTCGTCACCAGTCACAATTCGGTGGAGAAATTATTTCCTTTTGTACCTGGGGAGCAGGATTTCGCAAGTTGGTTTTTCGGTTTTCCTGCTGTCGTTCAGTCAATGCATGTGGAACCCGTGTTCCCACCTTCTGAATCTTGCCCATGGCTTTTAAACGTATGGAAACTGCTTCTCGTGTCACATTTAATTGATCCGCGAGTTGTTGCTTTTGAGCGTCATCCTCATCCAACAAAGCTTGCAATTCGCTGTCTGCAAACTTTTTCGGTGATCTTCCACCTTCTTCGTTTCTCACGTCAAAATCGCCACTTTTAAATTTTGTAAACCACGCATAGCACTGTGACTTACCAAGAGCATGATCACCGTAAGCTTCGACAAGCATGCGATGCGATTCTGCAGCAGTTTTCTTCAAATGGTAACAAAAAATCAATGCTGTCCGCACATCGTAGTTTGTAGGTACAAGTTGCGCCATGTTCAACGCTATTAAAAACTACACTATGACTTGAAACTTATCTGGTTGAGAGTTGCAAATCGTTATCAGCAGTCAAAACAAGCAAGTGGCAACAAGGACGCAGTTTTACGGTAACCAGAGTGACAGCTAACGCCGTCTATGCACAAATTCCGGTTTCATATTTACACACCTGGTACATCGTTGTTACGATTTATTTGTCTTGTAAGCTTAGCGCCCTTCCGAAAATATCATGTGCGCGCACACACACACTCCTCAGGTAAGGAACCACTAGTCTAAAACTTTTGTAATTATTTTTTTCAAACCCCGACAGCCTGTGTACCCTGGAGGACCTTGACTAAATTCAAAAATCAGTTGGCCAAAATAATGTCGCGCACGACGCACCTTTAAATGACTTACAATGATTGATATTCAACCAGCCCAGTTTATGACTAGCAAGACACTGAACAGGATGAGCCAGTGATAGTTTGTCATGCTGTCCATCTGCCGACCGAATAACCTTGCGGTCTATGGCGTTAAGTTAACGAATCGAAGGTCGCGGGTTCGAATCCCGCCAGGGGCATGGATGTTTGTGGATTTTGACTAGGTGTATATGGTCGAATCATGACCGGCCGAAGTCAAAAGTTACTAGACTGGCCCATATAAAATAAAGTTGACGAAAGTTTATTGCAGTCCGTCTGATGGAGATGACATCCAAAGGACGGCATGTGCAGTTTCAAATAGGAATCGAACCCAGGATTTTCTAATTACAAGGCGACAGGCTCAACTATTCACTCATCGAAGACTGACTTTACTACTACTACTTCAACAACAACAACAACAACAACAACAACTACTACTACTACTACTAGCCAAATCTAAAATATTCTTTAGTTTAACGTTCATTTCACAGTAACGTAAAGTGATCGTTTTCAGTGTTGCCAATTTTCTCGCTAAAACTAGCGATTTTGAATACTCATTTAGCTACTAGAGATACTAATTTTTCAATGGTGTGCTAAAAAGGATTTAGCTACTTTTGTGCATGGTCTAGCGACAGACACACCTAAATTTAACATCAGTAAGACAGAGTTTTAGCGACATTTAGATTGCTGTTTTACCTATTTTCAAGTGATTCTTGTTGGCATCACTGATGCTTCTCGAATTTGCAGAATTTTGACTTGCTACGTCCAAGCCTATTCGGTTTGAGCTTGCGTATACGCCATTATCTTCAAGAACGAACAAACAGCACGGTTTCTTCGTTAAAGTATGCAAGCTTTAATCGTTCCGGGAATATTTTTCTGTACCGTATAGGGAGACTTCACTGATCACCTCCTAAAAAAAACTCTGCAATGCCAGGTGAATGCAGTGATAGTAGCTAGACTTTAGTTACACTCGCTACCTTCGTCATCCTTATCCCAGAAGATTAATCGCTGAAGAATGTTATCACCGTAATTGTGATTGAAATAAGTGGCTATGCAGTCCAGAAGAATGTAAGTTAAACAGTGGAGGTGCTTCCATTAAATGATCATTGTAATAAGTGATTACACTTTGAGATTAAAGAAAAAATGTTCTAAAATATTGTCATCTCCCTTGTATTCTTTTACTCTGTCTCGTCCCTATCTCCATCGATGGCAACGTTGCCATTTTGTTCGAGAATCTAAGCTAAAGATTTTTGGTCACTAACTTGACTCCAGGGAGTTGCCATAGTCATCAGAAACACCTACACAGTACACACTTCCCGTTTCAGAGGTATAAAACTGTGTTTGAAGTGTTCTTTACCCACAAAGACATTCCGTTTATTGCGAGTATCCTACTTTGTATTAATTGTTGTAGTATTATTGTTTAATTCACTTTTATTATCACATGAATGTACTTTGTCGAAATTCCAAAATACGCAAACTTTACGCCAGTTGGTAACATATCGTCACTATTTTGCAAAAATGGAGTACCTGACATTTTACTAATTTTACAGAAGGAAAAATGTGATCAGTTTCTGTAGCTACTACACATTGCATGTTAACAAAGCACCTATCTATCCCCTTCGCTATCTCTGTATTGGCTGGAAAGTGTTGTTAAGCCCCCTTTGGTGTAGTTATGAGGACCACAATTTCCAGTTTAATAGTGCAATTACCTCGTCGTCAATTTTGTAGAAAAAAAATAATCAATAATCCCCTTTTTTTTGCAAACTAGTGATGATATACTTACTCCCTATTTGAGAGTAAATGGTTAGTGTAGCGAAGTTTTGCACTAAATAAATTTAGTATATATTTTCAAGTTTGTTATCGCTTAGAGTTAAAAAAAAAACTCTTTCCCACTAAATTTAAATTAAAAAATAATAATTTGCGAGACTTCTTTTTTTTAAAAAAAAAAAATTTAAAAAACGAAGAGTTGAAAATGATACATCTTTTATCAAAACGTCTTTCTTGTACTATTTAAAATAAAAGGATGTGTAACTTGAATTGAAATTTTCTTATTCTATCAGGCGAAGTTGAATCATAGGCTATTCTGCCTCGTAACCCTTGTCACAGAAAAATCCAAAAGAATACAGGTAAAAACTACAAAAAAAAAAGAATACAGGTAAAAACTACAAAAAAAAAAAAAAAAAAGAATACTTAGTAAAAATACATGAAATACAAGTGAAATTTATAAGTGTGCACAAATAATTGAATGTGCATTGGTTTAGCTCGTAATTAAGAAAGAGGTCCTAAGTTTAACCCTTGGTGAGAACGCAAGTGGTTGGTTCCCGTCAGGCCCCGTTCATGGAACGTTAACCGGTGGAGTGGGGTGGCGTATAACACATCGATTCATCGTACCGAATAATTGTAGGGTCATTACATACACTTGCTCTTTAGGCATAGTGTTGTAAAAACAAAAAAAAAATTTTTTGGTAGTTTTTTTTCAAATAAAAAACCTTGTTCTTTATTGTTTATTCAACAATTTTTTTTTCAGACCGTATTTATTTATTGCTTTACGCTGCAGATAATCAATGTAATCAGTAGGATTGGTGTTAAAATCCTCAGAAATCTATCCCAATTTAATATTGGATTCTTTTTCTGCAGCCTTACGGGGAAAGGTAAATGATCGGATTATTTATGCATTCGCTGCCACATTGCTATGCTTCCTACAGCTTCACCTGGACAAATACAAGGAACTAAGGACATATGGACTGAAGTTATTTGATGTAGTTTGTAATAAAATACTAATAAATCTATGGGAAACAGAAGAAATATTTTGAATTATAGAAAGAATTTAAGTTCCTACTGATAATACAACTTCGAAGACATCGTTACTGTGAACTGAAAAACTATGAATTCTTACCGTATTATGCTCCCATATCAATCATATACAATACGTTAATTTCTAATTACGGTATTAAGATGTCTACTTTTATTATAATTACCGTCCGCCTCAAAGTTCCGGGAAATCACCTGCTTCTATTCAGTGTCAGAGATATGGGTAGGCTTTTATTAGTATATTTTTTTTAACTATAAAAACCCCGGGGCATTGCTCTCTCATGTTTTGGACTCTAAGCCTAGCCGCGTACTGTGAAAATATACACAGATACAGACTATGTAACAAAAAATATTCTATGTTATATGCATATGTAAAAAGAGTTGTGAGAATCCATAACGAATACTCTTGTAAACAAACGACTACAAGTACGTTTCTTCTAAAGAGTCTGTTGCAATAAGGCTCTGAGAATTATAATTTCAGACTATATCATAACGTAGCCATGTCCCGCGGCTTCGACTGCCCTTTTTTCAAAGTATAGGGCCTAATAATAGCTAGCGCCACGTAACAGTATGAGGGCCATTTGAAAAAATGGATTTTTAAAATAGGGTGGCAATGCTGACAACCACAGTATGTTTCGATTGTAGCGAATATAATGCATACTTAGTTTGGTATGTATGTAAGTAATTTTAAATATTTAATTTTAAAAATTGATTGGCAAGACTTGTCAGCTGTAGGATCTTGAGTATTTCTGACTTCTTCCAGTACGTAAATACCAAGGTTGGTGCTGATACGTTCAACGATACAGAAACAATTGAAAATTTTATTTTCTTGAAATTGGTTGGCAACACTGACAACTGGGGGCGCCGGAAGTACCCACATGAACTGTCCTAGTACCTAATGCACATGTGTGTCAGATTTGGTGTAAATCAGTGGGGATATGTCCAACGTAACAAATATCAAACAAATTTTAAAATTGGTTGGCAACATTGACAGCTACGGCGTCTAGCGTGCCTGTATGACCTGTCCTAGTAGTAATTAACGCATTTGTAGGCAAAAATTAATGTAAATCGAAGCACACGTGCAGATTTGTATTAATTAAAGACATTTCTATAAGTTGAATTTTAAAATATGTTGGTAACGCTGACAGCTGGGGTGCTTGAGGTCGGAGACACACAAAACTTTCTCGTATTTGGTTGAATGAAGGTTGGGGCATATACGGTATACATTTGAAAAAAAGTTGGCAACGCTGAGAACTGAGCAATCCGGAGTACCTCACATATGCCAAAAATATTTGTAATCTTACAGTATTCAGGATTTATGTTGTATTTCTTCTTAATTGCCTTTATAAAAGTAATTCTTACTTAGTGACATTAGCTCTAGCTATATTACAAATTGCTGGCTTAAAAAAAAACGAAATTTAGAAGAAAAAAAGCGATGGCATAGGTATTATTATTTGTGATCATTTAGCTCACAGGCACTTGCTTTTCATGGTTGCACTGTTATGGGAGGCACAGGACAAAATTCAGTGTGTTTACAAAACATAAGTTATTTTTCTCTTCGGTCTTTGTTAGATTAGAATGTGTTCTCCACAACGTGCACTAAGTTTCATTGTCTGCCAACAGGTGGCTGCACTGTACTTACGATACAGTGCAGAGAAATAAGCCTTAAATACTTACTGCCATCTAGCGCATAAATACACAATTAGTGTGTTTCTTTGGCTCTGCTCTCATTTTAATGTGACGATGCAATGTGCTATTAAAAAAACAGTACCAATGTGAAATTATATATTTTTAAAAAAAAACAAAATGTTATAGACCTGCTTGAAAGATTTAAAATACTTCCATACCAAGTTTTTTTTTTTCTGTCACCACGGTCGAATTTGATGTGGGGATTGCACAGGGCGCCGAACTTAAGGGGGCGTGAAAATGACCGAAGATTTTTTGTGTTCTTATTTATTTTCTGTTCAGAAATATATATTTTCTAATTAAAGGAGTCATCGAAACATAAAAACGTAACAAGACCTGGGGGTGGCCGAGATGTTGGCGCGCTCGCTTTCTGTGAACGCGTGGTCACAGTTTCAATTCCTGGCAGTCTCTCTTGAGTGGAGTAGTTCGGAGCCCACTTTATAAAAAAAAACTGTCGGTCCCGTTCTTAGAAGCTCACTAGTTCATTTAGAATGTTAAAATAATTCAATTCAATAAAACATAACAAGCAAGCGACTCTGTTTATAATGAACCGCACCAGTTCACTCTTCCTCGTGGGCGTGGTGTGGAAATGATATCAAGAAAAGAGTTTGGTGTGGAATCGTACGAGGGCAAAATTTTCTAGAACAAAGGTTTTTTTCAACCGTCCTTTACAAAGACTTTTCATTCATTTAAGGGCAATGTAAAGCCAAGATGTACGACAAGAGATGGCAGCACTATCTCCGTATAAATCTCATGTATTTTTATCGTTGCACGAAATTTCAATGCTGCTGCTACAAATTCTAGCCTAGAGAGTTCAAACTTTCAGGGAAGAAAGTTCATAACCAATTGCAGAGTTCTATCCGTGCCGATTTTTTAAATTTTCTTTCTTGTTCATTGTTGTTATGGATAT
>JAGDQP010051461.1:0-14013 GCA_022664845.1 Lepisma saccharinum | reverse complement strand
TGAAAAATTCAGAGATACGGGCTGCATCTGTAAGCGAAAATCGACTGGCCGTCCTTCAGCTGAGGAAGAGACAGTGGAACGTGTTCGCGCCAGTTTTGTGCGGAGTCCACAGAAGTCTACCTACCGGGCAGCGAGGGAACTTGAAATGCCACAGAAAACTGTATGGCGAATTCTGCGGAAACGTTTACAAATGAAATCCTATCGCTTGCAACTGCTACAAGCCTTAAGAGACACTGATTATGCTGCTCGAGCGTCTTTCTGTGCTGATTTTCTCACGTTAATGGAAGAGGATGGGTTCGCCGAAAGGTTACGTTACAGTGATGAAGCGGTGTTTCACCTTTCTGGGAATGTGAATAGACACAACGTAAGGATCTGGGGAACTGATAATCCCCACGCAGTTGTGGAACACCAACGCGATTCACCCAAGGTGAATGTGTTTTGTGCCATTTCCCCTGAAAAGATTTATGGGCCCTTTTTCTTCCTTGAACCTACTGTGACAGGACATGTTTTTCTTGATATGCTGCAACAATGGCTCCTTCCACAGCTCGAAGAGGATAGTGCAGATTTCATTCTTCAATTGGATAGTGCCCCTCCGCATTACCATGGCAGCGTTCGGAATCATCTCAATGAGGCATTGCCATAGCGCTGGATAGGCCGTGCATCTCAGGAGGATCGAGTTCTCATTCGTTGGCCACCTCGTTCCCCCGATCTGCCCCCGTGTGATTTCTTTTTGTGGGTTTTCATAAAGGATCGTGTTTACGTACCACCACTTCCAACAACATTGGGTGACCTTCGCGCCCGCATCACAGCAGCCATTGCAGAGATTGACCGTGACACACTACACAAGGTTTGGCAGGAGATAGACTATCGGCTTGATGTGTGTCGTGTTACGCGAGGTGCTCACATAGAGCACTTGTGATGTGACTGAAAAAAACTTTGAGAGTTACCCTTCTTACCACATGTATTACATTCAGATATGTTCATTATATTTCACAAAATAAATTTATGAAATCGGGTACATCATTTTGACTTACCCTGTATATTGCTCGAGTTTGTTGTTTTTCCGACTTTGTTATACTGTTTTAACGCTCAAGAGGTTATATTTTGTCTATGTCTATTGTTCATGATCTGTTATTCGCGTTACACGGTTGTCGCGGTCGCGGTTCGCGTTTGCCACGGTTTTGAATCTCGGCTGTTGCGGTTTATAGCTGTCACAAAAAAACTCACTGGTTGCAGTTCTGGGTGTTTTTACATACGTCCCTCTCACGGTCTATCAGCCCCGGCCACAAATTTTCTTCTGTGGTACTCTGAAACTTTGTTTGCTGTTTCGCGGAGGACCACCACCAGTTCTAGAGTTCTCAGAACTGAGTAAATAGGCGTATCCCCCAGGATAGCTCTCTGTTCATTAACCAGTTCGTTTGTTTCCTCACAGCTTAATACTGTGTGCTCCGGGGTGGAAACCACTCCACACACTCGGCACATATTATCCTCTACAAGCTGGAGATCCTGTAGCTTCTATCTGTATGGGCCATGACCGGTTATGAAATGCATTAGGCCGCCTTCTATTTCAAGTTGCAGTCCGACTCTCTCCGCCACGTCAGGGAAAAAGCTGAAGACTCTTCTGGCTTTTGTTGTTGTCTGCCATTCGTCTTGCCACGCTCTGATTAAAATTTCTTGTATTTCTTTCCTGTCTCCTGCTGTTTGGTGTAGAATTGTTCTGACTTTGTTTTCGTTGTTTTTCTTTAACCAGTACGCGGCTCCTAATCTCTTAATTTGTAGGTGCATCGGCATTGTCGCTGTCGCAATCTCAAGCGCCTCCACTGATGTTGTTCGGTATGCTCCCGTTAGCCGTAGCAGTAGTTGTCGTTGCGATCTGTCAATAATTTGTTTCTGTCTGATGTCATCCATGCGGTGACACCATGCACTGGCGGCGTAACCCACTACTGAGCGTATTATGACGTCGTGGTACGTTCTTATTATTTTTAGTGGTATGCGATACTCTTTTGTTGCAATGTTTATTATCTTGTGTGCTACTTTGTTTGCTTTGTTTTTTACTTCAGTTACATGTTTTCTGAAATTTAGCTTTTCGTCCAATATTACGCCTAAATATTTAAATTCCTTAACTCTTTTGACTGATGTATTATTGATTTTAATTGTAGGTCCTCTGTTATAGTCTAGTTTGCCTTTAAAGATCACATATTTTGTTTTTTCTGCTGAAATTGACATCTTATTGTTATTGCACCACGCCGTCATATAGTTTATAATGTTATTTGCCTTATTTTCTAGGTCATTTCGGCTGTTGCCTTTAATCACGACCGCCAGATCATCTGCGTATCCCACTGCTCTTTCCACATTTTCCATCTTATCCAGCATCTGCAGGCATGGCTGGAATACTATATCCCAGACAACCGGACCGAGCACAGAGCCCTGCGGACAACCCTTTGTTGGTGTCTTCTGCACAACGCCATCGGCCGTTTCAATCTGAATCTTTCTGTCTTCGAAATAGTCTTTCCATATTGCAGGATGTATATTTGCTGAAAGAAATACTAAGCAAATACATAGTAATAGATACTGGGTGGAATGCGCTACCTGTTGTAGGGTCTGTTTATCATGGCCGCCATCTTAAAGTCCGCCATGCTGAATCTAGACTGAATTTCTTAAATGGGAAGGCGGTTGTGTAACATGTCATTCTGGGCTAGAATTTTACAAAAAAAATATATATATATTCTGATGTCAGTCTTGCCGTAAAAGTATTGTTGTGAGGTTGTGACACTAGTCTGGGGTAAAAACGCAATAGCCTGAAAACACTTATTTCGTTTTGAAATAACAAAGCAAATGAAACTCTCAAACTCATACAAATTGTTCCTGGCTACAGTGCCATATGGATTTGTATGCATTTGGGTTTCATTTCTTCTGTTATTTCAGAAAGAAATGGGTATTTTCAGGCCATTACGTCATTAGTCCAGAGGATTGTCACATACCCATTAGTCTCACAATAATATACTTACAGAAAAACTGACAACAAAATCGTATTTCTTGTGAAATTCTAGCCCAGAATAATATGTGGCCCAACCCCCTTCCCATTTAAGAAAATCAATCGAGAATCAATATGACGGACTTCAAGATGGCCATGATAAATAAACCCTACAACAGGTAGCGCCTTCCACCCAGTATCCATTGCTGTGTATTTAGTTCCCATTTCTTTCAGCAACTTAAACATATAAGGGTATTTCCACACTTTTCCATCACTCTTCAGAAACAAGAATCTGACTTTTATATCACCGATATCTCCCAAGACAATTGTGCTCGAGTTGACAAAATAAGCATGTGCACATACTTTGACATTCTAAACTCAACTGAAGAAAAAAATCGTAAGTTTTTTTCTGCCCCATCAGTATGTTTGCTTGTCAGTCGCATCAGGCAAATGCCAGGATGGTACCTACAAACTAGGAACCGAACTACCTTCCAACATTTCCTCCCCAATCCTAGTCTCGTAATAGTGAGCACGTTAATAAAGGTCAGTATTTCCATTAACTGAGTTAATTAGAATGTACCGTCACTGTTTTGATCTACGCCTATGCACGCTAGCGTTGATAGAATATAAGTACTTATAAACAAAGAAGATTATCGGTTCTTTTAATCTGTTTACTTATGACTTTTTAGACATCTCTGACTCAGGCCGGAATAAAGTAGGGGAGAGGATTGGAAAGGTAGTGGCCAAGGCCTTATTTAATGTTCTATCCTGGCATACGCCTGGTAAAACTGAGGGAAACCTTGGGAAAACTCAGTCAGGATGATCGGCCGCGGGATTCGAACTCGCACACCTACCTACGAGTCCATTGATTTGGTGTGAGTGTATAACTGTTAGTATAGATTTTTTCCCAGTAGGTCTGAGCCTAAGATGGCTAAAATCCATAAATCAATTCGATTTGTGTTCCGATGAATTTCCTAAGGGCAATATGTAGTTGTTGCGATGCTTGGGACTCTTTCTAAGAAAGTAGCTGTTCCTCAGATGGTACAGTACTGCTTTTCCTATTCTAAAAGTATAAAGGAATTAAAATCTCAGACCAACCATGCTGTTCCGATTTACTCTTTCAATCACTTCCCAGCTAACGAATACAAGAATAGTTCCGTAATCAAAGCAACACCTGCCATCTTCTCAACTACTGCGCATGGCGGGAGTAAAATTTTTGTCTAATGGTCTGCGAAGACGTTTTGCAGATTTTGGAAGAAATATTAATCAGGGGAATTGCACAGACATAATTTTTAAAGGATATATTGATTTGTTATTAACTTCCTGAACGAGTTTCTAAGGACTGACATACGGATTTTGGTAAAATAGGCTCCGAAAAACTCCGTTCAATGGACCCCAGCGGGAATTGAACCCGTGACCACACGCACAAAAAAGCAAACGTGCTAACCTCTCGGTCACTCAGAGTTCTCATTGTCTTTCTTGGTAACAACTTGGTAAACTTGATTTTATATGGGTCAGTCTAGTAACTTTTGACTTCGGCCCATCATGATTTTCCCATTTACCGCCAGTTAAAATCCACAAACATCCATACTACTGACGGGATTCGAACCTGGGACCTTCGAGTCGTTATCCTAACACCTTAGACCGCACGACTAACCGGTCGGCTCTCATTGTCTTTCTGTTGAAGAGATTACACCGCTTCAGAAGTGGACATTACTTCCTCATCCGGTGATATATTGTGATTATATTTTGCTGAATTGAATTAATTTATTGCTCTTAGGCATCTAAGGCTCAAGCTGGGATAGGAGAGGGGAAAGGATGCAGGAAGATAACTGCCAGGGCCTAAGTTAGAGGTGCGATCCCAATATTTGTCCGGTGTTACTGAGGAACAACACTAGACAAACCTCAGTCAGCATGGTCGGAGGCTGGGATTGAACACACGATCTCCGAATGCTAACCCAGTGCCCTGCAATTAAGCTACGACAGCTCGGTTGTAATTATGCTTTGTGTATTGTCTCTTCAATTGTTGTGAACGGGATTCGAACTCGTCACATTTCGCTTACTAGTGCGGAATACTAACCTCTGGAAACCTTGTGTTTACCTTAAAAGAACGACAATGGAGAATACTCAATATACCTAATATGTTACATTAGATATACTACTCTTCCGAGACGAAATGAGACCAATATCTGACGTAGGTTACGTCTTGCGTCTATCATTAAAATTCGAGAAATAAAGTCTCATAAACTTTCCTTCTTTTTTAAAAAAATAGAAAATCAACTAACAGGTAGAGATTTCGTTCTTCCCTTACACTTTCTCTAATGCATGAGGGCCTGATATAGCTGCACTGGAAATACTACCTCCAAGAACCAGCCGTGCCTGTAAACACGAATGTTTCGGAGACACTAGCGCCATCACAACAAATGCATTCCTATCTGAAACAAAGTATGCTTTCCCGATAGTACTACAACCACCAATACTGCTTAAAGGTAAACATCAAGATGCATGTTATAGTAAAAATGGGGAAGTGTTGCAATAACTTTATTTAGCGCATGCAGGGACGTCATACGTTGTGTTTTACATACAAATTGCAAACTTAACACATCGTTGCAAGTTGCAACAGTGTTTTATTCAAATAAGTAACAGACGTTACCAGAAGGTATGGTAGGGAAGGGAAACAGTGCTCGGAAGGCATTAGCATTTTTCTCAATATCGTTTCACGGGCACTGGGTGGAGGAAGAATCAGCAGGTCACGAAATCAGAGTTTATGTAAGATGTTGGCATGTGGTTTGTAGATATAAGCCTAGTAATTACGAAAAAAGGAAATGAAAAGTGTGTGTGTGTGTTTTTTTTTTTATCATTTTGACTTCTTCTTTGTTGAACGTCCCTGTATTCTATCGATTTTATAATTCTCAGAGTACGCTTCTGTTTCTCTGTTATTCAATAAATATTTCTCGTTTATTCATGTACACTAAATATTTAAAATTCATTTTCTTTTATTATAGGTCTGAAAGCATGGCTATTGCACCACTAACAGCAGAAGAGGAAAGATTTCTTCTGACGGAACACAATGAAGATAGTAACCAAGTGTGTAAGGATCTTGAATACATTAAAATTTGGCTCTCACAACAACCTCACCTACCATCAGGATTAGGTAAGTGAACTGTTTTTATTGTATAAAAGAATTACGTTTCAAATAGCTTTTCCTAACTAGATGGACTAAATTAAACAAATTGTAGAAAAACTGCCAATATCCGGTGATATACAGATGGCCACTTAAAGATTGATCTTTCCAGGTGAAGCAGGTTCAAACTCTTAAGAACCAATCATCACTTCGGACCAAGGACCAGGTTAAAGTTTGGATACTACCAACAACACAATAGCCAGGCAAAGAAGCACTAAAAGAAGTCAAAATAGGCACCAAAAGCTGAAACAGGCAGTTAAACAGGCTGTTATATTTTTCGTTTTATTTTCTCAAATGTAGACACTGATCTCAAAACAATAAGTATATATACCGAGCCGTCGTAGCTCAGTAGAAGAGCGTTGGCGTATCATTCGGGAAGTCGTAGGGTCGATCCTAGCGACCGACCATTCTGACTACGGTTTCTCCAGGGAATTTATTTCCTCTGTCACACCAGGCAAATGCCGGAATGGCACCTTCAACATCGGCCCTGGCCGATACCTTCCCGAATCCTTTCCCCTCTCCCTTATCCCGGCCATAACCTTAGATGCCTAAAGGGCATAAATAAAATTCAAAATTCAATGAACATATATAATTGCTACTAATGTACTCAGCTCAACAACTTTGCTTTGAACGAACTGAGGGAGTACAAGTGGAAAATGACTAAAATACAGTATTTCAATCAATTATTATTAATTTATTGTGGTGACAATGAGTCAGAACATGGTATGGTAATTTTCGTCTTTAAGTTAAAATGACAATTTGTCACAATATACTTCTCCAAGTTTTCAACGGTGAATGAAGTCCTCCGGTCTGACCTCGAGAAGGTTCTTTCCGAATCAACAGATGGCATTGGCGAATATTTCAAAATGGCAATCTGAATAGGATGGAAATCTGCAATAACCTCACAATCTCGACACATAACTGCTTTTACTTTCTTCATGGTCTCCCAGAAAGGGTTTATCTGCAGGACTTTCTCAAAATTTTAGAGGAGGGTGAAAGGGGGCGAGAGAGCGAAATCCTCTATTGGGAGCTACACCACGGTGCATAGCAACAGGAGACCTCATAGCCTCGTCACAAAAGAAGTGAAAGAGGTATTGTCTAGTTCTTAGTTCTGTAGCTGCGAGGGAGGAGTCGTAGAGTGATCAAGGGTGGGAAGACACTTTAAATAGCCAATGCGAGCGAGGTAGGCAGTAACAGCGCGAGTTCTCGTTGACTGCTTGAGTACTTCACCCCGCGCGATAGCCAAGACTCCTCTCAGAGGTCTACAAAACTCGGAACTACACAATAGAGGGACTTAGAAATTAATGGGAGAAGTGTGTGGATTATGTTGGTACAAAATTGGTAAAACGTTTCCATATATTGAATGTTTGCAAGAAAAGTGTCACAACTCAAAGTAAAATTTTACAGGAGGAAAATAAGTGACGCACGAGAAGCTATATACAAAATCTGTCAAACGCTTAAGCTATCTAGCGGCCATCAATGTACAGTATTTCTTTCACGAAAAATGTTCTGAGGCAAGGGGCGGGGGGATATTTTAAATCCTTAGAAGGGGTAAAAGAGGAAAGCGTTCGTACCCCTCTAGTTCAAGCTAAACACCACGCTAGGTAGCAACAGGAAGCTTCATAGGCTAAATGGAAAACTAAGCAGTAAGAGTTCAAATAACAGAAAATAATGGGAGAAGGATGTGTATTATGTTGATATGATATTAAATGAGTGAAACGTCTCCAAATCAACTACATACGAAAAATCATGCTTTCGTCCCACATTCATGCAACCACCTCATTTGTTCATTAATTTATCATAAACTAAACCCTCAATTATCCAGGCTTGTTGGAACCAAACTACAGGCGAAACTACATTTTATCCCCCCCTCAAGAGAACAACTAAGACCGGAGGTCGATTCGGCCCATTGAGAGGATAGAGTGAAGACCTTCCTTGGAGAAATCAGAGTTCGAGTCCTACTCACGGCTGCTGTAATTTGTTTGTTAATTTCACTACCTCACAAACATTCGTTTAGAAAATACAAGATCTAAAATATTTAATCATCATCATATTCAGCCGTTTTCTACTCACTGCTCCTCTACCTTACCTCTTCACATGTCTCGGTCTCCTGCTATCCTCATCTATGTAGCTCCTGAAAAACGCTTGATTTAATCTACGCATCTGGCATTTGGACGTCGCCTCGGTCGTTTCTTTTCTCTGGGAATCCAATGTAGTACATTCGTCGTCCATGTTTCATCTGTTCGTCTAGCTATGTGACCGGCCCATCTCCACTTCATCTTTTTTTATTTTGTTTGCAGTCTTGTTTATATCTTCTACCTTTGTTCGTGCCCGAATCCATTCTTTTGTCTTCCTGTGCCTCCTGGTAATTCCTAGCATTCATCTTTCCATTGCTCTTTGTGTGAATCTTAACCTTTGCGTGGTTTGCGTATTCAATGTCCAAGTTTCACAGCCGTACATCATTACAGTTAAGACACATTGATTATAAACTTTACGCTTCAGACACATTGGTAGTTTGCTTTTGAAAATAAAGTGTAGTCTTCCAAACGAACAAAACGCCATTTTGCATCTTCTATTTATTTCATCCGTCAACTTGTCATTCGATGTTTTAAGCTGCCTTAGGTAAACATACAACCTATTGTCTCTCCGTGAAGAACCATAAATAGTAGTTTCAATAAGAAATCATGAACTTCGAATATACATCGATATTAAAACAGGTTTCCAGCATGAAGCTCAGAGCAGAACGTCATCAAAACTTTGGAAATACGTCGATAGCAGAAATGTATAAAAACATCAGCAAATACTATGCACAGTTAACAAGAATGTTTTCATTAAATGACGAGCTATAATACTACTGAGCTTAATCAGTTATCATTTAAAAAATCAAGAATATATCAGAAGATGAAGTTTTTCTCTCTCTCTGATCAGAACTAGATTAGATTAAACTTTATCAATGTCATAAAAGTGATTCTTCGGGGTGAGTATATACATTTACTTCCTATCAGTTGTGTGGAAATTTCCCAAGCTTCTATCATAAATTATAATGTGATTATAGGTGTCAATGGTATTACACTTGTATATTTTCCCTATCGAAAAGTTGATCATCCCGAAGTTTTCACACGAAAATATGTAGGGCCAGCTAAAATACTTGCAATTCTCAACCCTCGCCTGAAACCAAATAAATATACAAGACGCCAGATCCCCAATCATGCAACAAATAACCTTCTTTCATGATCACAAAGTTCAATTTACAGACTCATGTGGTAACCGCATACAAGATGTCGCCATTGACAGGCTTAGACCCTCCATCCGTGAACGGTACAGCATATCAGAACAACATCTTTTATACAAGACCGCCCTCTTCCAACCCTTATCAACTTCCGATATATTCCTACTCACACTACCTTTTCACTTCTAAATAACAGACCATCACAACACGTATTCTTTCTTGACATATCAAACATTTCCGTAATTCCACTAATATTTCCACTAATACATATACATTTTCAGTCAAAGCATGGTAGCGCAAACTAGTTCATTCAGCTCCATTGCTTACTTCTTCCTTTTACATATTGTGACGTCAAACTTCCACTCTCACAACCTTCATTCCTTCTAATCCAGATATGAATATGTATCTCCAATCTTGCCACATTTTATAGACAAATCCTTATTACGTTCTCTCTTTTTTATTTACAGATACGAGATGAAATTTACAAGATTTCTTTTTTTTTTCTCCTTTCCTCCACCTCCACTTCTACCCTCAGCTCTGAAATGGTAGTTACAGATCTAGGTTTTACAACATGGACTTACGGTGTCTACTGACAATCATATCTATTTGCAATTGCGAATACATCTTTCCTTCAGTAGAGCACTGCCTGCCACAACAAACTGCACAGAATGGACGTCCATGCAAGAAGACCTCCAAAAGGGAGAACAAGATTTTATACAGATAATTACTGACTCCATCCCTTGTCAGTTCATTTTTTCTTAATCAAAGACAACTTGTAACACGGAATCCACTAGGACAAAAAGTTCATTTTTTGCTTCTCATCTTGGATTAGGGAGTTTATTTATAACCTAATCCACCTTAAACAAGTGGACCAGGCCGTTTCTTCCTCTCAAACTAAGTACCCTAACGACCAAATTCAAACTATGAAACAGCAGCAAATTACCCAGATCAGATTACTTTCAAACATTGTTATTTCAGTTAAGCAAGCCATGTCCGACTTGAGACAGAGGTCAAGTTCACAGTATTGTCATTGGATAAATCATGAACGTCAAATTCCAATTTCCAATTTTACAGCTAGTGAAAAGATATTTTGTAAGGTAAGTGTACCGATTATGGCCCGGGTCCCCAATACGGCCCACCCCCCAGATCACTGCAGCTTTTCGTTGGTGCTACTAGATGTCACTGTAAATTTTATCCTTATGACAAGAGGAAGCATTGTTTCGAGGCTCATTTGTTTGCTAGTAACGTGAGCGGCAGCATCTCCAGTTGAAGTGTAAAATTGAGCACGAAAATAGGTTGCTGTTATTTTAGCAAGGTAAGTAATGTTGCGTTTCAGTATCTATTGTTGAAAACCTAATCAGTATAGTGTGTAGATACTGTAGGTATGTGAGCATACCTGAACATAAAGTGTGTGTGACGCAATGAATTACATTGTGTAACTAGCAGGCCTCAGAAAAAGTAAAGAGGTCAATAGTGCGCAATATGGCCCACTGTGACACGCAGGCAAGATGAGCCATACTGGGGAAAATGCAGTCATAACTGTTTAAAATGAAAGAATTGGGTATTTGAAATGTTTGTACAGAACACCCATCATCATAATGTGTAGTAATTAAAACGACGATAATACCAGCTAATAAGGAAGTTGTCAATCCCAATACAAAGAATAAGAAGATTAAAACCAAAACAAAGCAAGTGTCATCACGTTTAAAACGACCAGAATTTTCGCAATTGCTTCTAACAGTCCTGAAGAACCGACACTAAGATGCTTGAACTCTTGTGACTCTTGGTTGTGTTATCTTTGTGAAGCAGACAAGGTTGCAGACATGCATCTTTGCGTGTCGTAGCGCAAATATCTTCATGAAGAGTGTGCTGGAATCACCGCTAAAGATCACAGAACATTTCGTTGTTCCTCATGTGAGACGTGACGTTCTAAACTTCTTCGTTTGTGTTACATGTCTTCTTATTTACTCGTATTTTCTCTTCTTGAATATTCACTTGTTTTTCACCAATTTTGGCATTTTGCATTAATACAATATTCTTGGTTTTGTAATGTCATATAAATTATGTATGCTTGTAAAGTATATTTCTCAGTATGTAGCATGTATGTGTAATACAGAAAGATTACACATCACCTTTGCCATATGCTCGTTTTCTATAGGGGGCCATATTGGGAACACCATGTTGCCAATATGGCCCACTGGCAACATTTTAGTTTTCGATTGATTACATTTTTATACGTCATTTCTAGGAAGCAAATTATTATTTTTTTTTCATTTGTCCAAATAGTCTCCCTATTTGATGGTTCAGTCCATTCGTACGAATAAATAGTCTTTTTTAGTGAAAAAATCAACAAAGCTTAGGTGGACCAAATTCGGGCCCCCTACCTCACTAGATAATTTCCAACACCCTTACACACGATGCTCCTGATACTCAACGCGTTATGGCAATTCTTAATACCTACTCTCTTCTCTCCCAATGCGTCTATCTCAAAGATCTAGAAATGTGCTGCCATTTGACCAAACCATACATTATTTCCTTTGACTCAGACCATACGAATCTAGACGCACTTCTCGAGATACCTTTATTACTCTCTTCAGATATCCGTTTTTTTACAGAACATACAACGTTGACTTTTCCCAAGAATCCTCATATGTAGTTACTCAATTACCACCTTACATCTATTCCGATAATAATTAGAACCTTCCATGAAATTATGTAAATTCAGCTCAGTAGTGTTACCCTGCTATGGTATAACGAAATCATTAATCATTCTGTTTTTTTCACAAATTTACTCTCGGATTTGACAGCTCGCTAATTGTTTTTGCTACTCACAACCCTTGCTTCTCACCCCCCACCCGGCTAGGCACAGAAAAATGTATAACGGAATACGGCAAGCCATGTTTTCCACTTTCCTTGAAAGAAGAGAAAGAAAACACATAAAGATTAATTAGTTTTGAAAAAACGGAAGAAAAATTAGTTGGCTTTTTTCCCACGACCCGTTTACCAGACAACACAAGATGACCATTGAAAATTCGTTTAATTCTTTCTGCAATGAGTTACAATTTTTTATATTGGAACATGAAGAACACAAATAAATATATTTAGTAATTACATTAGTTTGATTAACAATTAACTAACTGACATGAATTTAACTATTTTGCTGACTTGTGTTGAAAGAAAAGAATGACATTGCGGCAGATCCAATGTTTAAAGTTTAACTTGCTCCAACTGTTAGATTTTGTTACCTTGCGGTAGATCCAATGTTTAAAGTTTAACATTAAGGTTGTTGTGGTATAGTGGTGATGGTTACTGAAGATAATACTTGGACGGGTATTGAAACATTTGACTAATGCTGACTGATAAATACATATGTGAAGACTTTAGTTGTTTGTTTTAGGAATAATGCTGATGGCAGAATGTCGCCTTATGACATAATTATATATTGAACTAACACACATTTGGACGTCTACTAGACCGTTTGTTGTATCTTATTGAAACTAATATGAAATATACGGATTTTTGAAGCTAGGAAACGTGCTTACTTTAGTTGGACCTTTGAATGGAAGAAAGGCTTTCATTGACTTACTGTTGATATACATTTGGACGTCTACTAGACCGTTTGTTGTATCTTATTGAAACAAATGTGTAATATACTGGTTTTTGAAGCTAGGAAAGCGCTGATAAATTGCACAAATGTTGAATATAACTTGGTATTTACATATACAAGAACTGACACAGAAACAAGAACCTATTGTACCGAATAAAATGTAATTTGATTAAATTTGCATAGAAAAGCTCCCGAAAGCGCTGGTAAATTGCACAAATGTTAAATATAACTTGGTATTGAGATATACAGGAACTGACACAGAAACAAGAACCTACTGTACTGAATAAAATGTAATATTGACGGAAATAGTACTAAAAGCTCCCGAAAGCGTTGGTAAATTACAGAAAGATAGAATACATGAGCAAAATTATTGAATATCGTTGAGATATACAAAAAATGAGATAAAAGAACATGTGATATTACTGAATAAAATACAATTTGACTAAACTTGAACTGAAAACCTTCCGAAAGCGTGGGTAAATTTGAAAAAGTTTAGATGTAGGGCGTAAACCTCATGACGAAACGTGAATGTTGTATATAGTGGTTTTGAAGCTAGAAAACGCACTTATTCTGATTTTGCCTTTGACTTTTAAAAAGTCGCCATTTTATAACTAATATGGCCGTCGAAAAGATTTTTTGAAAGAATACACAGCCTAAACGACTAGAACTAGAAACTTGAAACTGATAAAAGCGTTGACTACTGGAAAAGAATTGCAAACATACGAGAAAATTGTACAAAAGTTGTCATCTTTAAACAAATATGGCCGCCAAAATTATTTTTTGAAGGAATACACAGCCTAAACTGATATGACTAGAAACTTGAAACTTGGTAAAAGCGTTGACTAATGCAGAAGAATTCAAAACATATTAGAAAATTGTACAAAAGTCGCCATCTTTAAACAAATATGGCCGCCGAAATTATTTTTTGAAAGAATACGCAGCCTAAACGGCTAAGTATAGAAACTTCAAACTTGGTAGAAACGTTGATCAGTACAAAAGAATTGCAAACATATGAGAAA